>JASVEL010009927.1:0-172279 GCA_032618575.1 Nicotiana noctiflora
AGCACCACATCAATAACCTATCTTGGGTTCAAGCTCACTCTCGAGCTGCACGAGTCCATTTACCCTTCGTGGACAACCATTAAATGTGTGATGACATCCTTTCGCTTCAAAGTCATGCTACATCTTTCTTCACTTCAAGCAACTCATTTCCGTCATATACAATCTCCTGCCGCATAACAACACTATGCTTCAAATTAATCTACTGACTTCCATTACCCATCGCTGAAATCCGCACTTCAAATTAGATCTGAAAGCACCGATAATCAAGCGCAAAAATTCTCAAGTCATTCCAGACTCCCTTAAGGTGCATAGTTCTCTCATTACCAAGCACCCATATAGCTCCTCTGCTCTCCCACTTTGGGCAAACTCACTTCTTCAATTAACAGCTCGGCATGTTCGTCCTCAGTCTGACCTTTTAGATGTTTAAACTATACTGGACACTTTAGACATGTCTTTACATTAATAAAAATCCATCTGTATAGAACTTGAACCCACAAATTGCTACTGGCTTTAACCCTTCCGAAGGCCATCTTTATCGAACTGTCAACATTTGAAACATTGATTAAATCCTAAACCACCGCATCCCGCGATATCTGACGGTTGCATCTTTAATAGTATTCCGCAAAATCCTGCTATAAAGCGAATCGTAGCAGATTATAACATCATCAAACTTAATACGTCCAATTAGGACAGCCCCACCCCAATAAAGGAGAGGACTCCTTCACGCTCATAATCACCACGTTTCATTCCTTCCACTAGTCCGCATCTGACCATCCTTAGTTCGATTAACTTTCCCTTGACGGGGACAAGATACTGAATCCCTTTGATTACATACTGAGTAAACCTCCATTCAATTCATTCATTGCCCCGACACCTGGGCAAACATCCTACTATTACAACAACGTTGCGGAAATAAAAGCTCATGAGCATCATGGCAACCTGTGCCTAGCTTCCAAGCTCTGAAAACTTCCATTACTGAGCTGAAACAATAGAATACTCTTCCATAAGGTGACTATAATAGTCAAATCAACCATACTAATAGAATCACACCATCCCACATTAAAAGAAAAAGGTGGGTATGAGATAACCATAACGGATGCGTCGGATGGACGTCAAGTGGTTGATATTATCCCTCCCGGACCAGAACTTCTTATTTCCGAAGGCGAATCTATCAAACTTGATCAACCATTAACGAGTAATCCTAATGTAGGCGGATTTGGTCAGGGAGATGCATATTGCAACCTTTCAATTTTTGATTTATAACGAGCGTTTGCGTCAAATAAGATTGAGTGAGCACGAATCAAAGGCATACGCCTGAAAGGAATCGAACCGCATGATATGGAAATCAAGAAGGGAAGTACTCCTAATAGTCCTGCAGCCTCTCGAGGATAATTACAAACGTACCAGTACCGATCCGCGAGATTCTACTAGACTTGCTCATAACTCGTGAGGCCGATGGGAACCTAGTGCTGTGATACCATATTGTCACGACCTAAAATCCACTAAGGGTCGTGATGGCACCGGACACCACTATCAGGCAAGCCAATTAAATTACCGATTTAAAAATCCTCCTTTAAAATATATTAAATTCCGGAAATTTCCTTCCATTTTTCATAAATAAGAGGGTTTTGCTTCAATTCAAATCAAACCTTAACAATTAATTCAAAACTTTCGAAAACCGTCCCTGAACTCGATGTCACAAGAGCATGAGCGACTATTGATAAGTGAAATAAAATGCAACCTCTGTCCGGAATACAGTGGACAAGAAATAAATAATTAAAGTACAGAAGGGAACTGCACTAGGTGTGAGTCATCTCGCAAGTTGCAGCTCACCTAGTCCCAGAGTTATCCATGTGGCTATGCCAGTAGGGTGCCAGAAGTGTATCTGTACCTGTGCAACAAAAATACACAGAAGTGTAGTATGAGTACGTAATCAACGTGTACTCAGTGAGTATCCCGCCTAGTCTTGAAGGGGTAGAGATGAGATGGCCAATTTCGACACTCACCAGAGGTCAATTATCAATATTTTACAAATGTGAGAAAAATCATGGATTTGTATAAAAGTCCAAATTGTGAATCCCGGAATACAGGTAAGCACATTCAACAATAAATCAAGAGCTTCCAAAGTCTGTCATTTATTACCTTATCAGTCTATATCAAGCCACATAGGGCCAATCCCACATTTGTAGTTGTTAAATAACAAATAAACATGCGCAAATCATGCCGAGGTCGACGGTCTACTCCAACAGAAAGTAAATAGTGCAGTGCTAAAGGTCGAGCGACACGAACCATAGATGCATCTATTATTACCGAGGCGTTCGGACCGTTCCATATTTAAACACATATCCTGCTCGCGAATCATTCGAGCGACGCAGGCACATATAAAGTACATGCTCAATCAATCACATAAGAACTTATCAGGAAAATATTTGTTCAAATAAAACCAATTCTCCCTTAACAATTTCGAAAATGAAGTTTAATCCTCTTAGAAGTTTTCTTACTAATTCGATGTGAATTAAGCAAATCAAGCTACTGATGCGTTCACAATAAATCCACGTATACATGCTTTTGAGTCCTAACTACCTGGACAATAGCATAATACTAGCTACGTACGGACTCTCGTCACCTCGTGCATACATATCACCCACAAATAGAAGCACATAACCATTTTACTCACCTATGGGGTAATTCCCCCTCACAGAATTAGAAAGGAGACTCACCTTGCTCCGAAGACTCAAAATCGGCATGCTACATTCTTCCAAAGGCTTGAACCAATGTACAATCCACCAAAACTAGCTAATTAATGATAAAATAATTAGAATATACTCAAATACTTGCTAACAATTCAAATTATACAATTTCCCAACAACACTTTGTGAAATAACAATAATGCCCCCAGGTCCTCATGCACGGAATCCCAAAAATTTTACATCAATACGATCCTTATCTTTCCATGAGTCTGTACATACCAAATTCACAAAAATCGGAGTTCGTTTGACCCCTCAAATCACCATTTTATAAATTTAATCTCAAGCCCTAATTTCATATGATTTGGCTATTTCATGGATTGATTCTTCAATAAAATTATGTATTTAACTCATAAAACTTACCTCCAATCGATCTTAGTTGAAACTCCCTTCAATCCCCGTCCAAAAGCTCTCCAAATTGACTTAAAATGGTGGAGAAATGGCCTTTTTCGGACTTAAAGTCTCTGACCAGACCCATTTTTCACTTATGCGGACATTTTTTGCGTTTGCGGGACCGCTTTTGCGGTTCTATTTCTGCTTTAGCGGTCCCGCATCCGCGGTCAATTTCCGCTTAGGAGGTTCTGATAGCAACCAGATTCTCCCGACACGGAAATGAGCATAACTCCCTCTTACGATGTCCAAATTCGATGATTCTTTTTGCTGGCTCCGAAATTTCTATACGGATCTAATGGTTCAAACAAAACTGAATTTGGAGCTTATTTGTTCAATATGTTACCCCTTTATGTTCAAAGAAGCAACGTTGAAACATTAAATAAGAGCGTGATCACAACCCGAAATACACCCAAGGCCCCCGGGACCCCGACCAATAACACCAACCAGTCCAAAAATATATTACGGACTTGCTCGAGGCCTCAAATAATACAAACAACGCTAAATTTACGAATTACACCTCAATTTAAGTTTAATGAACTTTGAACTTTCCAACTTCTATTTTCGATGTTTAAACCTATCAAATCACGTCCGATTGACCCCAAATTTTGCATGCATATCATATTTTATATTATGGACCTACTCCAACTTCTGAAATTGGATCCGGCCCCGATATAAAAAAGTCAACCCTCGATCAACTCTCCAAAAACCTTCAACTTTATATCTTTAGCCAAATGACTTCAAAATGGTCTACGGACCTCCAAATTCACTTCCGATCGCGCCCTCAATTCCAGAGTTACTATACGGGGCTATTAACAGTCTCGAAATCCCAAACGGTCATTGATAACACTGAAGTGCACTCCAATCCAAACATATGAAATTTCTTCTAAAATGCTAACTTCCATAATAGACGGCAAAACACTCCCGAGTTATCCAAAACCCGCTCCGAGCATACGTCCAAATCCGAAATCATCATTTGAACCTGCAGGAACCTTCAGATCGCGATTCTGAGGTTGTTTACTCAAATTCCAATCCTAGCTCATTCTTTCAACTTTAAGCTTCCAAAGTGGAAATTCTCTTCACACACCAACTCTCAACTTCTCGAAATTCAATTTCGACCATGCGTAAAAGTTATAATACCTGAAATGATGTTGTTCATGGCCTCCGACTGCTGAACCGAGCGCTAGTATTCAAAACGATCGGTCGGGTCATTACACAATCTATGGTTTCAACCTGTTATAGTCGATTAAGCTTTATTTTAGAATTTTAACACTATCAATATATAGAGGTTGAACTCTTTCTCTTGTGCAATACTTCTTTCATTTTCTTGACTTTTGTGGTTTTTGTCTCTCTATTATTTTTCCTTTTTAGTTTTCTTGTTGGGGGAGTTTGGGGATTGAGAGAGCATCATGCATGACGAACGAAGAGTGGCATTATTGTGAATTAAAGTGTATCTAAAAGTTCTATTAGGAGAGAATTCAGCACTCACTGTATGGAAGTGGGGACTCTAATGCAGAAGCTTTTAATTTGGTGCAAAAATTCAGTGCCAAAAATGACAAGTCCCATACTTCCCTTCACGTGAAATCTTCATGGCCAGCAAATCTTTTCTCCTTAAATAAGATATTTTTTGGGCCTATAAATATGTATTTAGGTTGATGTAGTTATCCACTGCACCCTTTAGAAAGTAAACTCAACAAGTGTGAAATAGTGCATATTAGCTAAATATTTTTCAAAATGGCTTCAACAAAAAGTTTGCTCTTTTTAGGTCTTCTCCTTGCTCTTGTCCTTCTTGTTTCCTCCCAAGTGGGAGCTCAAAGTAAGTAATTTTCATTTTGCATGTTTTAATATCTTTATTTATCAATTTCCCTTGGTATTGTTGCATTAATGCAACTATATTCAGAAGCGGATTTAGGGTGGGTTCTATACTTTTAACTAAATTTCTTTTTCCGGCTCGAATAATGTAGATATACTTATACAAAAGCACCTAAAGTGTATACATATAATATAATCACACTTATTCTTAACTTATTGATTCTAGATCCTGAATATATCTAACGATATCCTTGATATTGTTAAACAGAAGAAAGCAAGGTGATTGGTGATGTTGAAGCAGCTCAGTATCGAGGAGGTGGATACCCGGGCAACGGGGGCGGAGGAGGGTATCCTGGTAATGGTGGTGGGGGTAGACGAAACGGATACCCGTGGAGAGGTTGCAGATATGGTTGCTGCCGCGGATACCGCAATGGCCCGGGGTGTGCAAGGTGTTGTGCCACTGCTCATGAAGTTCCTGAAGTTTAATTTGAAGATGATTCCAAGAATTGATCATATATATTTACCTTACGTTGTTTTCTGAAATGTTGCTTTCCTTTTAAAAGAATAAGGTACGTTGTCTTCATTGGACTCCTAATTCCATTGAATGACATAGCCAATGCCTGAATATGTCACTATCTAGTGAGATTTTCAGTGAATTTTGTTTGTTTTCTCTCTTTTAATGATATTATGCATGCATTTTGGAGTTTTTCACCGTAACAGTGAAGTTGTCCTTCAATTATGTATAACTAGTGTACATGCCCGTGCTTCGCGCGGTTATAAAATATTAATTCTTTTACAAGTATACAAATCGTAAGAAAATGAAAAATACAAAAAAAAAAAAAATAGTTATAGTATATAAAATGGAGGTATAGACATTTAATTCATGCATTCAATCTAAAGTAGCCTTTTTCTACATACAATTCATTCTTAATTATTATAATCTTGTCTGAAACAAAAACGCACTTAAACCCTTTTTTAACGAGAAGTGCAACACTAACTAAGTTCTTCCTAATTTATGGAACATGGAGTACATTATTTAAAGTAACTACTTTGCTAGACGTCATCTTCAAGCAAATCTTCACATAGCCTTCAATCTTCGCAGTTGCGGAGTTGCCCATGAAGATGGTCTCGTTTGGACCAACAGAATCATAAGATGTAAATAACCCTTTATTAACACAAATATGTCGTGTAGCTCCTGAATCAATCCACCATTCCTAAGATTGTAATTTTTTCATCTTAACTTGAAAATAATATCTTAATTTGCCCAGAAAGGCTTTGAATTTGTGGAGGTACATCATTGCTATTCTTAATAGTATAAGTATCAGATTACTCAATTGCCAAAAATTTTATAGATATACGAGAGGAAAACACCTAATAATTTTTTTCATCAAAATATAGTGTCCAATGGCGGGTTCAAAGGACTTTTCACCATTAAAATGTCGACATTTTACTAGGCATACTAGAAGAAAAAAACCTAGTACTTTTTCACCTAACATAGTGTCCAATGACGCATTCAAAGTGCTTTCATTAAAATGTCAACATTATGCTATAGGTATACGAGAAGAAAATGCCGACATTCTGGACGATACCTACATTTTCAGTTCAGAACAATGCAGTAAAGCAATATAACTCGTAACTACAACTCATTTCAGTAAAATCTTTTAAAACACCTATCAATATATTCAAACGAGTGATGAATATAGTGAGTAGAAGCATAGAAACTTAAATATCCTCTTGGGCAAAACATGTACCACAACCGCCCGTCGGGCAAAATATACAAAACATAAACCAGCCCGTCGGACAAAATATCGCATCTCACATTGGGTACCCATACTCACAAGGGTTATTCTGACTCTAAAGGGGCTCCTACAGCCCATGCTCTATCACAAGCAATATCGTGACATAACAAATCAGTCCCTCGACCTCTCATATATTACGATCAGTACACATGTTGCGGCGCGCAACCCGATCTTATAATATCCTCACAATACTGGCCCTCGGCCCCACTCAGTCAGAAATCTCTCAAGCCCCTCGGGCGATAGTAAAACATGATGCTCAGCCCAAAATATTATTAAAAATATTAAACAGAGTAAATACGGTTGACTTATGAAAATAGTAGATTACAGCATGCCTGAGTGCAAACATGAAGTCAAAATAGTAAGGAATAGTAGCAAAAAGCCCCTAAGGGTCCAAAACAATTGGCACGAGGCCCAAGTATGGTATTTAGCCCAAAAGATGATAATAATTTCCAAACGCAATGATATCAAACATGTTTGAATCAAATACGCGACTTAACATTCATACGGGATAGACCAAGTCACTATCCCCAACGGTGCACGACCCCACACTTATCATCTAATATCTGTGTCACCTTAAAGTAGCAGAACGATGTGAAATCTGGGATTTCATACACGCAGGACAACATGCAGAATCATTACTAACTTCAATCCGGTCCAAACTCTAGTTCGCGATGCCTTTGCCTCTCGACTCAACCTTCGGATGCTCCAAATGTAGCCAAAACAAGTACCATACCATTAATACGTGCTAAAGGAACAAAACACAAGCAAAAATAACCAAATTACATAAATAATCCCGAAATTCGTCAAACCCCATGCCTGGGCCCACATATCAGAATCTGATAAAATTTATAAAATTAGAATCCTTACACTCTCACGAGTTCATACATACCATATACATCAAAATCCAACCACAAACGACCACTTAAATCCACAAATTAATGCCTCCAGTTCTGAGCCGTAGGTTTTTCATTTTAACCCTTAATTCCCACAAATTTAAAGCCTAATCGGTATGAAAATTCCATAAGATCGAGTTTTAGTTCCAAGAATCTTACCTCCACGAAGTTCCTTTGAATTCTCTCTTCAAAATCCGCCAAAAAGCTTCAAACCCGGGGAAAAAGGTGAAAAACAACACAAATCTTCACGAAGGGGGATTTGTATACTTTCTGGCCTAAGGATTCCGCACCTCCGTTCCTTTATCCCGCTTCGCGATACCGTTTTTGCGGTCAAACAACCGCTTCTGCGGTTTTCACTTAAGTCCTCCACGACTATCTGCATCCAGGAACTGCACTTGAGGTCCCGCAAATGCGCCTAATGCATCTAATGCACCGCATTTATGGCCAACTTCCTACTTACCCATATCCGTTTCTAAAGCCTGTTCCACCCATCTGCAGCGTCGCACCTGCGGTTCCAAATCCGCAGGTGAGGAAATAGCAGAAGTAGAAAATCTGCAACACAACTCAAAAAAATCCAAACTCTTTGTCAGCCATCCAAATCTATCCCGAGGCCTTCAAGACCTCAACTGAACATGTAAATAAGTTACATAACACTATGCAAACTTATTCCAACCCTCGGACACTCAAAATAACGCAGAAACACCAAATCACCCTCGGATCCTATAAATTCCAAAACATCCAAATTTTACTTTTGATAAAAAATTCTATCAAACCTTGTTCGAATGACGTGAAATTTCCACACATGTCACAAATAACCAAACGAACCTACAACAACTTCCGGAATTCCATTCCAATCCCTATATCAAAATCTCCGTTATCAACCGAAAATGCCAAAATTCAAATTTTTCCAATTCAAACCTAAATCTACTCCGGAGAACTAAAATACATTTCGATCGCACTCCTAAGTGCCAAATCACCTAACGAAACTATCCGAGTCATAAGAACCACATTCCGAGATTGTTTACTCACAAGTCAACTTCCGATTGGCTTTTCTAATTAAAAGGCTAACTTAAGAGACTTAGTATCTCATTTCTCCACAAAACCACATCGAACCCAAAATCACCAACACAATGTGACAAATTTCTGATGAAAAACATATAAAGAAGTAGAATTGGGGGGACGGAGCGCTAACTCATGAAACTATCGATTGGGTTGTTACATCATCCCCCTCTTAAACAAATGTTTGTCCTCGAACGAGTCAAGAAACATACATGTGGCCTCAAATAGGTAAGAATATCTGCTCCAAATCTCCCGCTCCGTCTCCCAGGTAGTCTGATCTACTGGCTGACATACCACTGCACTATAACTGAAGCTATATCTTTTGACATCAACTTTCAAACCTGAAGCTCCAAGATAGCCATTGGCTACACGTCATAAGTCAAATCACCATCTAACTGAACCGTGCTGAAGTCCAAAACATGAGAGGAATTGCCAAAACATGAGAGGAAAGCTTATAAGCGACTTCCCCAATCCTCTGAAGCACCTCAAAATGCCCAATGAACCAAAGACAAAATCTACCCTTCTTCCCAAATATTATAAAACCCTTCATGAACTTCTGTCCAACCATGTAAGACACTTCACGAACCTTCATATCAACATAAATCGTTTGTCTCGGCTGCACTATGCAAAGCCGCTCTCGAATCACCTTCACCTTGTCTAAAACATCCTGCACCAAATATGTACCCAAAAAGCCTTGCCTCACCTGGCTCAAACAAAACAATTGGAGATCTACATCGCCTCCCATATAAAGCCTTATAAGGATCCATCTGAATACTCGAGTGATAACTGTTGTCATAAGAAAACTCCGTGAGCGGTAGAAATGGATCCTACGAACTATCAAAATCGATGACACAAGCGTGCGACATGTCCTCCAACATCTGAATAGTGTGCTCGGACTAACCGTATGTCTAATGGTGAAAACTGTACTCAACTCACCTTGAGTACCCAACACTCTATAAACGGATCTCCAAAATTGCAAAATAAATTGAGTGCCTCTATCTGAAATGATGGAAACTAGGACACCATACAAACAAACAATCTGTCAGATATAGATCTCTGCCAACCGCTTTGAAGAATAGGTGGTACACCTAGGAATGAAGTTCACATAATTGGTCAGCTCATCCACAATCACCCAAATAGCATAGAACTTCTTCAAAGTCTGTGGGAGTCCAACTACAAAATCTATGGTGATTCGCTCCCACTTCCACTCTGGAATATCTATCTACTGAAACAAGCCACACAGCCTCTGATGCTCATTTTTCACATGCTGACAATTGAGACACCAATATACAATTTCCACAATATCCTTCTTCATTCTACACCACCAATAATTGTATCTCAAATCCTAATACATCTTTGCGGCACACAGATGGATGGAATACTGCGAGCTATGGGCCTCTTCCAAAATCAACTCTCGAAGCCCATCCATACTAGGCATACATATCCGGCACTACATCCACAAAACCCCATCATTACTAATAGCTACATATCTGGCATCATTGTGCTAAAATCTATCCTTAAGGACAAACAAATGAATATAATCTCATTGACACTCTTTGATGCGATCAAACAAGGAAGACCGAGAAACCACATAAGCTAAGACCCGACTGGGCTCCAAAATATCCAATCTCAAAAACGAATTGGCCAAGGCCTTAGTATCAACTACAAAAGGTCTCTCCCCAACACGCATATATGCTAAACTAACTATACTTACCACCTTCCTACTCAAGGCATCAGCCACTACATTGGCATTGCCTAGATTGTACAAAATAGTAATATCATTTTCCTTTAGCAGCTCCAACCATCTCCGATGCCTCAAATTGAGATCCTTCTGCTTGAACAAGTGTCGAATGCTACGATGATTAGAAACACCTCACAAGACACACCACACAAATAATGCCTCCAAATCCTCAACGCGTGAACAATGAAAGCCAACTCCAAATCATAAACAGGGTAGTTCTTCTCATGAGGCTTAAACTGACGAGAAGCATAAGCAATAACTCTAACCTCCAAAATCAACACACACCCAATACCAAATCTCAAACCATCACAATACGCTGTATAAGAACATAAAGCTGATGGAAAAACTAACACTAGAGTTGTGGTCAAGGCAGTCTTGAGCTTCTAAAAGCTCGCCAAACACTCATCTGACCACATGAATAAAGCACCCTTTTGGGTAAATTTTGTCAAGAGTGATGGTATAGATGAAAATCCCTGAATGAACCGATGGTAACGATCCACCAAACAAGGAAAAATGTGAATCTCTATGGATGAGGATGGTCTGGGCCAACTCTGAACCCCCTCTATCTTCTTCGGATCAATCTGAATAACCTCGCTGGACACCATGTGCCCCAAGAAAGCCACTAAACTGATCCACAACTCACACTTGGAGAACATTTCATCAAGCTTCTCCTCCCTCAATCTCTTTAACAAAATACTCAAATGCTCTGTGCTCCTCTTGATGACGCGAGTACAACAGAATATCATCAATGAAAACAATCACGAAAAAGTCGAATAAGTCTGAAACACGCTATTGATCAAATGCATGAATATTGTTGAGGCATTAGTCAGCCCAAGAGACATCACAAGGAACTCATAATGACCATATCGAGTCTTGAAATATGTCTTTAAAATATCTGAGTCCCTGATCTTTAACTGGTGATACCATGAACGGAGATCAATCTTGGAGAACACTCTCGCTCCCTGAAGCTGGTCAAATAAATAATGAATACAAGGAAAAGGGTTCTTGTGGTTGATTGTGACCTTGTTCAACTTCCTCTAATAAATGGACATCCTCATCGTGCCATCATTCTTCTTCATGATTAGAACATGCGCACCCCAAGGCGACACACTAGGTCGAATAAAACCCTTATCAAGGAGTTCCTGAAGCTTCTCCTTCAACTCTTTCAACTCCTCTGGTGCCGTACGATACAACATAATAGAAATGGGCTGTGTTCCCAGCACCCACTCAATTCCTAAATAAATATCACTATCCGGAGGCATACTTGATAGGTTTACAGGAAACATATCGAGAAAATACCTCACTACAGGAACAGAATCAATACTGGGAGCCTCTACACTGGCATCCCTCATGAATGTTATGTATGAAGGACAATTATTCCCAACCTTCCGTTCGGCTTTTAGAAACGAATCACCCTACTGGGAACAAAATCAGTCGAACCTAGCCACTCAATTCGTGGCACACTCGGCATAGACAACGTTACAGACAACATGACAGTCCAATATAGCACGACATGGAGATAGCCAATCAATGCTCAATATTACATCAAAGTCCACCATACAAAGCAACAAAAGGTCCACTCGGGTCTCCAGACCCCTAACAGTCACAACACACGATTAGTACATACGGTCCACAACAATATTATCGCCTGCTGGAGTTCATACATGAACAGATGAAATAAGAAACTCTCCGGTCATATCCAAATAATGATACAAATATGATAACACTTATGAAAATGTGGATTCAGGATCAAACAACACATAAGCATCTCTGTGGAAAACCGGGACAATACCTGTAATCACAACATCTGAAGCAATAACAACCCGTCTAGCTGGGAGTACATAGAAATGGTCCTGAGCATGACCTGATTGAACACCCCTTTTAAGGAAACCCCTAGTTGACTGTCCTCCACCTCTAGTTAGCTGGGTGGTGAGTGGTAAAGTACCTGGTGATAAAGTCGATGGCTCCTCCTCTGCCGCGATGAACCACCAAGATGACGAGGAAACTACCTCTACATATGACATAACTCTCCACACTCAAAACAACTCCCTGTTGCTGGAGATTGGGACTGATCAGAACCCCTAGCACAGAGATGACTAGCAAAAGCACATGGCATAGAAGGGCCCTGAATTGACGGAGCACGGGACGTTCTCTAAGATTGAAGGGCGCTGAGGGATGAATGTCCCTACTAATAACAGTGAGAAAAACGGCACAGTGATGCCCCATAATAACTTGGGCAAGCTGACTGAGCATGTCTGAATGGATGGCCTCTACCGTGCCAAAACTGACCTCCATGAAGAGTACCACTAAATCCACCCTGACCACGAGGCCTCTTATCCTCTCTCTCAAACCTCTCCTAACAACGAGCCATCTCAATCTGTCGAGCAATGTCAACAACCCCATCAACGGTAGCACCAGATACACTCTCTCTGGTCATACACAACCGAAGCTTAAAACTGTGACGACCCAGCCCGTCATCATGGGAATTACCACCCTGTTACCTTGTATTTATGTGTTTTATGTTTTTATATCAGTGTTAGAGTCTATCAGGTGAGTTAGGAGTGATTTGGATTGAAAATGAGGCATATAGCCTTTTTGAAGGAAGCTTAAATGTGAAAAGTCAACCTAGAGTTGACTATTTAGTTAGAGGGCTCGGAATCTGATTCTGATAATTCAGTTTGTTCCGGGAGGTGATTTGTGACTTAGGGGAGCAATCAGAATTGAATTCGGAGGTCCGATGTAGAAATAGGCTTGAATTGGCTAAGGTTGAATTTTGGCGAAATCCGATCGATAGGTGATATTTTGATCCGGGAGTCGGAATGGAATTCCGACAGTTGCAGTAGCTTCGTTAGGTGATTTTGGATATGTACGCAAATTTTCAGGTTATTCGGACATCGTTTGGTCCGGTTTTTGATCGAAAGTGTATTTTCGGAAGTTTTTGGAAACTTAGGCCTTGATTTGATGAAAATTGATGATTTTGATGTTATTTCGGCGATGATCACTCGATCGAGTTCGTGTGTTGTTTTAGAATCAATGTGCAAATTTGGTTTGGAGCCCCGAGGGCTCGGGAGTGTTTTGGAGGTGTCTTGGAATAATTCCGGACTTAGAAAATGGGCAGAAATTGCAGAAAAAAATCTGCTATGAACAGTGCCGGACAGAATATATTTGAGGTCCGAAAATATTTTGCCATTTTTGACGATTTGGAGCTCGGATAGGGCGGTTTTTCGAGGGATTTTTGGAGAGAACAACGGGGTAAGTGTTCTTAACTCAATTTTGGTGGTATAACTCGAATCTATTGCAAGTTTTAGTGTTTAATTTGAGAATTTTTGTTGAAAAGGGTAGAAAATCCTCTTGGATAGAAATAGTGATTTAAGGGGCCAAATGAACTCCAATTTTTGTGAATTTGGTATGTACGGACTCGTGGCGAGACGAGGATTCCGAAAATATAAATTTCAAAATTTTTCGAGATGTGGGCCCGGGGTCGATTTTCACTATTCCGGGCAGAATGTTGTAAAAATTATATTTAGCCTTATGAACTAGTTTGTTAAGTAGAATTGATGATATTAAGTCAATTGTGTATAGATACGATTGGATTGGAGCTGAATTTGAAAGGAAAAGGCATTGCTACGGATTGAGTTGTTCGTAAACATTCGAGGTAAGTGTTTGTTCTGTCCTAGCTTGAAGGAATAGGAATTGAGTTTATGTTTAAATTGTGATATGTGGAGTCCGACGTATAGGCATGGTGATGAGTATCTATACGTTGGGGGTCGAGCATGACTGTGAGTCTTAAAAATGGATTAAATTCTTATTAATCCTAAGTGATTATGTGAAGGGAAATTTATTATTGGTTTTATACCGGTAAAATACATATAGATTATTGAATAAAGAGTTATTGGTATTACATCGATAACAGAGATAAATTGCTGATTCATTATCATTTATTGGTTTTATACCAGTAAAGTACATATAAATTGTTGATTAAGAGTTATTGGTATTACACTGGTAACAGAGGTAAATTGTTAATTCATTATCATTTATTGGTTTTATACCGGTAAAGTACATATAAATTATTGATTAAGAGTTATTGGTATTACACCGATAACGGGGATGTATCGTTGATTTATTGTCATTTATTGGTTTTACATCGGTAATATAAATATTGTTGAAGTGAAGATTATTGGTTTAATACCGATAATACTTTTATACATTCACTGCTGATTAGAGATTATTGGCTTATTGCCGGTAATATATATTAAAGAATTGGGATCGTGTGGCGCGCCGACCACTTATATATTAAAGAATTGGATCGTGTGGCACGCCGAACACAAAGTGATTTGAATCTTGGCATTGGCTATAGTTGTCGGTAGCCTATTGATACATTTGGGAGCGGGTGATACGCCTACCACAAGATATGAAAAGCCTATTGATACATTTGGGAGCGGGTGGTACGCCTACCACAAGATATGAAAAGCCTATTGATACATTTGGGAGCGGATGGTACGCCTACCACAAGATATGAAAAGCCTATGGTTACGTTTGGGAGCGGGTGGTACGCCTACCACAAGATAAGAAATGAAAAATGAATTGAGACATGAAAGTAAGATTTGTTCCGTTGATCGGATTACTCCGGATATTGTGAGTTATTGACTGTTATTTCAGAGCAGATTCTTTCCTTATAAACATTCGATAACGTTTTATGTTGTTGTATATGCTTAAATTGGTATACTTCTTTACGAAGAATTTCTATATATGGAATTGCACAGGTTTATGTGAGTGTCTGGTCCTAGCCTTGTCACTACTCTCCAGGATAGGCCGGGCACTTACCAGCACATGGGGTCGGTTATGCCGATACTACACTTCTGTGCATTTTTGCACAGGTCCACGTTTTAAGCCGCAGCAGCAGCAACAGTAGCACGATTGTGGATATTCTGACTATTGAGACTACGAGGTAGCCTTGCAGGCGTCCGCAGGACCCGTTGTCTCTTCTATCTATGTATTTCATTATGTTATCTCATGTATTCGGGATAAACAACTTATATTTCTTTCAGACAATTATGTGTATTATTCTTAGAAGTTCGTGAGTATTGTGACACCAGTCTTGGGTAGTGTATTATGTTTGGGTTTTTCTGTATCATATTGGATAAAATTGACTAAGTCTTCTGCTAAGTTTAATTATTTCGCTGTAATTATATGATTTTATTTAAAGTCTTAAAAAAAGAGTGGTAACTAATGAAAAATCTAAGTAACAGTTGGCTTGCCTAGCTTCCACTTGTAGGCGCCATCATGACTCCCGATGGTGGGAAATCCGGGTCGTGACAAAAATCGAGGCCATCTATGAACCTCATGAACCTCTCTAGATCTTTGGGAACCAACCAGACCGCTTGACGAGCTAAATCAGAGAATCACATCTCATATTGTGTAATAGATATGTCAACCAACTGAAGCTGCTCGAACTGCATGTGCAGCTCATCTCAGTGAGACTCAAGTACAAACTTCTCGAGGAACAAAATGAAGAACTACTGTCAAGAATGGGGCGGTGCGTCAACCGGCCTACATCTCTCATAATCCTCCCATAATCTTAGTGTAGCCCCTGATAAATGGAAAGTAGTGAGCGATACCTCACTGGTCTCCAAAATACCCATGGTTCGAAGTATCCTCTAACACTTGCCCAAGAAATCCCGAGCATCCTCGAACTCTGAACTACTAAAAGTCGGAGGCTGAAATATGCCAAAACTCTCCAATCTGCTATGCTTGTCCTCTAGCACAACAGAAGCTACATAGTCCTGATGAACAACAACTTGTTGGGCTGGATGTGCCCTCGGTGTCTGAAGTCCCTACACGACCGTTACTCAGGTGTGTGAGCGGCGGGAGTATGCGTGCCTCCCCAGTGCATAGTGATAGAATATGGGTCAGGGCTTTCTTGAAGACCTGGAATCACAATAGGCATAGTTGGTGCCTGAGCTGGTGCTACTAGAGCGTCCGCAACTGAGTCCTGCTTATGAACTGGGGTGGCTAGTGGATCTACAGGTGCTGCCCTAGCTATTGTTTCCCCTACCACGGCCTCGACCGCATCATCATCTTATGATGGCCACAGCTGGTGGTACTGGTGGTAGTCCATCCTAACTTGTAGCACGTTTCCTCACCATCTATGACAGAAAAGAATAACAAAAATATAGTACCAGAATCAACAGATTCGCACTACAGGATTTCAAGAATAAGAAGTTTTTCCTAAAAGGTCATATAGCCTCCCAAGGATAAGTACAGACGTCCCCGTACCGATCTATAATACTCCACTAAACCCGCTCATGACTATTTATACCTAAGTAACTAAGACTTTAATACCAACTTTTCACGATGCCACAACGGACCAAGTCGTGATGGCGCCTATCATCAAACTAGTCCAACCGACACAAACCCCAAAACCAACGAGACATTTATATTAAGTCATTTTAAAACCATTTATTAACTAAAATCCCATAATACCAGTTAAAATAAATAGTGAGGAAACATGACACATCTCGACATCGAGGTGTTACCAGTCATGAGCAACTACAACTCGTCTAGGAATAGGAAATGACAACATAGTCTGAAACAAATGCTAATACAAAGTTGAATAAGATAGGAAGGAGAAGCAGTAGGCTTCAAATTCCAAGCAGCTACCTATTCAACTCCGGAAAAACTGTTGGACGACTGCTCAGCACTCGCTATTGCAACCCGAGACTCCTGGATCTACACATAAGGTGCATGGAGTAATGTGAGTATGCCAAATCAGTAAGTAATAAAAGTAAAGGCAGCTGAGTAGTAAGAAAACACGTAAACCATGTCATAACGCTACAGCAAAAATAGTATTAAGTCCAGAACAATGCGGTAAAGCACTAAATAACTTAGTTCAGTAAAACCTTTTAAAACACCTAAAACCTTTTAAAACACCTATCAATATTTCCAGACGAGTGATGCATACAGTGAGTAAAAGGATAGAACATACACAACCTCTTGGGCAAAACATGTACCACAACCGCCCCTCGGACAAAATATCAACAAAACCAGCCACTCGGGCTACCTCAATCACTCATAATAAGCCCCTGGGCAAAAACATGAAACAACAACAGCCCCTCGGGCAATATCAGATCTCATACTAGGTACAATGGGGGTGTTTAGACTCTAGAGGTTCTCCTATACCCCAAGCGTTATCACAAGCAGTTTCGTAGCATAACAAATCAAGCCATTGGCCTATCATATATCACTATCAGTTCGCATACTGCAGCGCGCAAACCGATCCCATAATATCCTCACAATACTCACCCTCTGGCTCACTCAGTAAAAAATCTCCCAAGCCCTTCGTGCGACAGTAAAACATGATGCTCGGCCAAAATGTCATTTAAAATATCAAACATAGTAAATACGGCTGAATTATGAAAATAGTAGATTACAACATGACTAAGTACAAATATGAAGTCAAAAGTGAGGAACAATAGTAAAAAGCCCCTAAGAGTTCAAAGTAGTTGGCACGAGGCCCCAAATATGGCATTCAGCCCAAAACATGATAATAATTTAAAAAACACAATGATATCAAACAAGTTTTAATCAAATATGCAATTTAAGAGTCGTACGGGACGGACCAAGTCTCAATCCCCAATGGTGCCCGACTCACGCTCGTCATATAACGTGTGTGTCACATCAAAGTAGCAAAACAATGTGAAATTCGGGTTTTCATACCCTTAGGACAAAATTTACAATCATTACTGACCTCAATCCGATCCAAACTCTAGCATGCGATACCTTTGCCTCTTGACTCAGCCTCCGAATGCTCCAAATCTTGCCAAAAATAGTACCATATCATTAGTACACGCTAAAGGAACAAAGCCCAAGCAAAAATAATCAATTTACATAAAAATCCTAAAATTGGTCAAACTCGACCCTCGGGTCCACATCTCGAAATCTAATAACAATCACAAACTTACACTTGCACGAGTTCATACATGCCATATATATCAAAATTCGATCACAAGCGACCCCTCAAATACCCAAATTAAATTCTCCAATTCCAAGCCCTGGTTCTCCCATTTTTAACCTTTAATTTTCACAAATTTCAAGCCTAATCAGTAGGAAAATGCCATTGGATCGAGTTTTAGTTTCAAGAATCATATCACCACGAAGTTCCCTTGAATTCCTTTCTCAAAATCCCCTAAAAAGCTTAAATTCTAGATAAAATGGTGAAAAATAACCCAAATTTCGCGAATGGGGACTTATATTCTTTTTAGACAAAGGATTCGTCACCTGCGACCCTTTTTCCTGCTTATGTGATACCATTTTTCCGGTCAAACAACCGCTTCTACGGTTTTCACTTGAGTCCTCCAGGGTCGCATCTGCGCTATGGAACCATGTCTGCAGTCCCGCAGATGCGCCCTGTGCACCGCATTTGTTGCCAAGCTCCCAATAACCCATATCCTCTTCTGTGGCATCTTCCACGCATCTGCGGCATCGCACTTACAGTTCCAAATCCGCAGGTGCAGAAATTGCATAAGAAGAAAATCTACATCACAACTCCAAAAATCTAAACTCTCCGTCAATATTCTAAATCTATCCCGAGGTCTTCTGGACCTCAACTGAGCATACCAACAAATTACATAATACTATTCAAACTTGTTCCAAACCTCGGAATACTCAAAATAATGTCGAAATACCAAATCACCCTCAGATTCAAGCCTATAAGTTCCAAAACATACAAATTTTCGCTTTCGATCAAAAAGTCTATCAAACATTGTTCGAATCTCCTGAAATTTTGCACACACGTTAAAAATAACACGACGGACCTAGTACAACTTCCAGCATTGCTTTCCGAAACCTATATAACAATCTCTGCTATCAACCGTAAAACGTTAAAATTTCAATTTCCCCAATTCAAGCCTAATCTACTCCAGACCTCCAAAATACATTCCGACCACACTCCTATGTCTCAAATCACCTAAGGAAGCTATCTGAATCATAAAAAATAAATTCCTAGATCGTTTACTCACAAGCCATCTTTCGGTTGACTTTTCCAACTATAAGGCCAACTTAAGAGACTAAGTATCTCATTTCCCCACAAAACCACTCCGAACCCAAAGTAACCAACACGATGCGATGAATTTCAGTTGAACAACATATAAGAAGCAGAAATGGGTGAAACAGAGCGGTAACTAATGAAACGACCGACCGGGTCGTTACAGAACCTATTTGACTAGGCACGGACTGTAAGAAAAAAGATCGACTTTTGACTTGCGGTATAAAATGAGGCACATATATTTTGAATAGCCATAAATTATTACATAGAGGTAAATTCTTTTTATGGAAATGGGTCATTTTTTTATACGAACTAAAAAGAAAATAGGTTCACATAAAATAAAATACAGTTAATAATTTTTTAATTCATATATACTATGTATTTGAATTTTCTTGACTTCTTCATGCGAGTTGACCCATATACATAGACTCGAGACGAGTTAAAACTTAAAAGAGATGTTGCTTTTGTTGAATGAGAAGCACGATCTAATACATGCTGGAGAATAATGATGGTTCCTTATTGAAAGTAGAATTATTCAAACAATTGAACAAACATAACAAATCTAAAACTAAGTAACAAAAGAAACAGATTCCTAAAGAAACCTTCAAAGCTAACTGAATTCTAACTATATTATAACTACAGGATTGTACCCTATTGGTGGCCATTTTAGGGTGTGTTTGGTACGAAGGAAAATGTTTTCCATGGAAAATATTTTCCTAGAAAATATTTTCATGGAAAATGAGTGGTTTTATCACTTATTTTCTCTTGTTTGGTTGGTAAGTAGAAAATATTTTCCGGAAAATATTATCTATTGTTTGGTTAGAGAGCAGAAAATAGTTTTTTTAGAAAAATATTTTTTATGCAACTCTCCTCACCCCTCCCCCACCCCTTCCCTAAGTCTCTAAAAATTGACACAATCTAAAGGAACTAGTGGTGATGCTTTACTTTTTAACGCAACCGCATATTTTAGAACCCGTAAACTTTATAATTTTTAGACCCGTAAACTTCGAAACACATAAACCTCCAAACTCATAATTTTGGAACTTGTAAAATTTTGAGTCGTGAAATCGACAAATAATAAAATTAAAAACTAAAAAATATATTTTAATTTGGGGGGGGGGAGAGGGTGGGAGCGGGGCTGGGGGGCAATAAAACCAAAAAAAAAAGAAATTTGAAATTTCAAAAAAAAATACTTTTTTATGGGGGGGGGAGTGGGAGTGGGGGCAGGGTGGTGCAGGAAAATAAAAAGAAGAAATAATTGCAAAAAACAAATTGAGGTAAAAAAATGAATTTTGGGGGGAGGGGGGTAGGGGGTAGGGTGGGGGCTGGGTGGTGTAGAAAAATAAAAAAAATAGAAATTTAAAATTGCAAAAAAAAAAAATTAAGGTAAAAAATACATTTTTTAGGGGGAATGGGGTGGGGGCTGCGTGGTGCAGAAAAAATGAAAAATAGAAATTTGAAATTGCAAAAAAAAAAATAACTTAAGGTAAAAAAATATTTTTTTTTCCGATGGGTGGTGGTGGAGGGGTAGTAGGGTGGATGGCAAAACTGAAATTTAAAAAAAAAAAAAGAAAAAAAAACTGTTTTTTGGAGAGGGGTGTGGTGGGTTGGTGAGGGTGAGAATGGTTGAGAAGGAGCTTTGGAAAATGTTTTCCTTCTTTTGATAAGGAAAATATTTTCCTCCAATTGGAGGAAAATGAATTTATAAGGAAATATGGTGTATTGGTGAGGGTGATATGGTGATGTTCGAGATGTCACCATCCATCCGGGTGCCGCGAAGATGTATCAGGATTTGAGGCAGCACTATTGGTGGAGGCGGATGAAGAAGGATATAGTTGACTATGTTTCTAGATGCCTCAACTGCCAGCAGGTGAAGTATGAGCATCAGCGTCCGAGTGGGTTATTGCGGCAGATTGAGATCCCAGAGTGGAAATAGGAGCGCATCACTATGGACTTTGTATTTGGACTTCCACGGACTGTGAGGAAGTTTGATTCCATTTGGGTCATTGTGGATCGGCCGACCAAGTCCGCCCATTTCATACCTGTGTGCACCACTTACTCATCGGAGTGGCTGGCGGAGATCTACATCAGGGAGATAGTCTGGTTGCATGGTATTCCAGTTTCTATCATTTTTGACAGAGGCACTCAATTTACTTCACGGTTCTGCAGATCCGTGCAACAGGAGTTAAGTACTCGGGTGGAGCTGAGCACAGCATTTTACCCCCAGACGGATGGACAGTCTGAGCACACTATTCAGATTTTGGAGGATATGCTCCGTGCGTGCGTGATTGAGTTTGGAGGTTCATGGGATCATTTCTTGCCACTAGCGGAGTTTTCTTATAACAACAGCTATCAGTCCAGTATTCAGATGGTGCCGTATGAGGTCATATATGGTAGGAGGTCCAGGTCCCCAGTGGGTTGGTTCGAGCCGGGCGAGGCCAGGTTGCTAGGTACTAAGATGGTCCAGGATGCAATGGACAAGGTCAAGGTGATTCAGGATAGACTCCGTGCAGCCCAGTCCAGACAGAAGAGTTATGTGGACAAGAAGGTTCGCGATGTGGCATTTATGGTTGGCGAGCAGGTTCTACTTCGGGTCTCGCCCATGAAGGACGTCATGAGGTTTGGGAAGAAAGGGAAGTTGAGTTCGAGATTCATTGGCCCTTTTGATATTTTGAGGCGTGTTGGGGAGGTTGCTTATGAGCTAGCCTTACCTCCCAGCCTAGCCGGAGTCCATCTAGTACTTCATGTCTCTATGCTCCGGAGATACCATGGTGACCCGTCGCACGTGTTGGATTTCAGTTATGTTCAGCTGGACAAGGATCTGTCTTATGTTGAGGAACCAGTGGCCATTTTGGACAGGTAAATCAGAAAGCTGAGGTCAAAGAACATCGCTTCGGTGAAGGTCCAGGGGTGGGGTCAGCCGGCCGAGGAGGCGACTTGGGAGACCGAGCAGGATATACGTAGCCAGTAACCCCATTTCTTTACTACTTCAGGTATGTTTTCTAAGCTCGTTCGAGGACGGACGAATGTTTAAGTATGGGAAAATGTAATGACCCGGTCGGTCATTTGTTTTTGAAATTTACGCCCCGATCCCCAATTTACCGTTTTCCCTAAGTTCATTTCTGCTATTGTGATTTGCCGGGATGTTCGATTCTAGAATTTAGAGTGTTTATAGTTGAAAATGTCCCGTATTCGGAACAGTGTTAAGATGACCTTGGAACAGAAATCCGATGGTGCTGTTAGCTTCGTTAGGTGATTTCGGGGTTGGGAGCGTATTCGGAATGTATTTTGGAGGTCTGTAGCTCATTTAGGCTTGAAATGCCGAAGTTTGAAATTTTTAAAAATCCGGTTGATAGGCGAGATTTTGATCCGGGAGTCGAAATGGAATTCTGACAGTTGCAGTAGTTTCTTTAGGTGATTTTGCATATGTTTGCAAATTTTTAGGTCATTCAGACGTCGTTTGGTCGGGTTTTTGATAGCATGTAGGTTTCAGAAGTTTTGGTTGAAACTTAGGCTAGAATCCTCCATAATTTGATGATTCTTGTGTTTAACGGTATGTTTTTATGATTGGAACAAGTTAGTATAGTAATTTGGAGTATGTTGGTGCTTTTGGTTGAGGTCCCGGGGGCATCGGGATGAGTTCGGGTGATTAAACGGAAGAAAATGGAATTGCAGCAGGTCTGGTGTTTTCTGTCACCTGTTGTTTCCACTTCTGCGGAGCTTGGACCGCAGAAGCGAGTCCGCGGAAGTGGAGGAGGAAGCGCAGGTGCGAAATTTGAAAGGGGCAGCTGAGTTCGCAGAAGCGAACATATGATCTCTTAGGCGGGACCGCAGAAGCGATTGTGGTCGGCTGGTAATTTTCCACAGAAGCGATGGTAGACCGCAGAAGCGGTCTTGGACAAGTAAAGGAAAAGCTGCAGAAGTGGAAGCTTCTCCTCAGAAGCAGGATCGCGGAAGCGACCCCAGTGCCGCAAAAGCGATAAGTCACTGTAGGTTAAAGCTTCAACTCTTTTCGAAATTTTAGAGCATTAAAAATATTTCAGGCTTCGAACTAGGAGAGGATTTTGGCGATTTCGAGGAGGAAATCAAGGGGTATCATCAGGTAAGCACTCATGGACTCAATTTATGTTAATATATTGATAAAATCATGGAATTTATCTCTGAAAAAGGAGAACTTAAGGTGTAACAATGGAGGATTTTGCTCTAAGCCTAAGAGAATGAAAATTGACGTTTTGAATGAGCAAACGAACTCCGATTTCGATAAACTTTATATGGTTAGACTCATGAGAGTACGAGTGTTCTGAAAAAATAAAAATAATTCCATTCTGAGTCGATGACTAGAGGGGTATTTTGGTTATTTCACCCATTTTCGCGTTGTAGCTTTAATTTTATCAGTGTAATTGGTTACTTGCGATGTAATTTACACTATGTAATTGGTTTGAATATATTTGGGCCACTCAAAGTCGGATACTCGTGGCAAGGGAGTCATTTCTTAGCGGTTTTGTACCGGGATTGAGGTAAGTGAACCTTACGTGGGGGACTTTCTCCCCTAGGATATATATGTATTGATTTAAATGCCTTGTACGCGAGGTGATGGGCGTGTACTTGCAAAAATTGTTGAAACCCACTTTACTTGAATTGCTCAATCTGTGTTATCTTTGTTATTTAATTGGTTTAACTGTAAGATTTATCTTGTGTTAGGTAGGGAAGCATGATTAGATAAGATTAACTGCATAATTACCTACTTGTCTTAGTTGAATTTCCTAGAACATGTTGAGACTGAATTAGCTATTAGTTGTAACACTGTACTTCATATTTCTCTGTGTTTTCTCTTATTTGATTGTGTTTGTGTTCTGTCGACTGCGGGTTCAATTCCCTGAGATGCGGTGCTACTGAGTTAAAGGACTGCAGGTTCAATTCCCGGAGATCCTGAGATACTGATGTATGGACTGCGGGTTTGATTCCCGAAGATCATGTGATACTGATATAAATGACTACGGGTTCAATTCCCGGAGATCCAGTGCTACTGAGGTAAAGGAATGCGGGTTCGATTCCCGGAGATCCTGAGTTGTTGAGTATAAAAGGACTGCAGGTTCAATTCCCAGAGATCATGGATCTGTTGATTTGTACTTGTTGTGTTGATTTCTCTTTGTTAGCTTAACTGTAGACGGCTTGTAATATTCATCTTATTGTTGTTATTTCGGAAATTTATTATTCACTTAAAACTGCTTATTGTTGTTATTATCATTGCATTATTGTTTCTCAGTAGGGCCCCGACCTTCCTCGTCACTACTCCATCGAGGTTAGGCTTGGCACTTACTAAGTACCGCCGTGGTGTACTCATGCTACTCTTCTGCACACTTTTGTTGTGCAGATCCAGGTACATCAGGACAGGCTGACACCAGGTGATTCAGCAGCGCTTTGGGAGACCTCGAGGTATGAATCTGGTACGTCCGCAGATCCGGAGGGTCTTCTTCTATTCTTCGTAGTGATGTCAATTATTTCTTTATTTCGATTGTATAGACACTCTTGATGTATAGAGCCACAGTTGTACTCTCTTAGTCTGTGTTGCCCGTGAGTTTTCGGGTCTTGGTGGTTGTGTATTCAGGTATTTGGTAAAGTGTATGTGCCGAGCGGTACCTAATACATTTCTTTATATCATTCCGCTGTTATCTTAACTATTGTTCATAAGAGTTGTATATTCCGCATTGAGTTAGGCTTACCTAGTTGCGAAGACTGGGTGCCGTCATGACAGGTTCACGATTGGTGAACCAGGGTCGTGACATCAACATTTCGAAGATGTCTCCCAATATAACTATACTAGTAAGCTATATGTGTCACATCCTATACATGTGTTTGCTAACATGAATACAGGATTACATTAGTAGCCTAACTATAGATATCTGTTCAGTGCTTCCATGTATTCCGGCCAATTGTTGTGTATATGACTTTTGACATGAAGATACGACGTGATCTCTCGGCATATCCGCTCTGCTGAAGTACTTCCATTTTGAAATCTGATCAAATTCCTGTCCCTTCATAAACTGTGAGCAGCATGCCAAATACTGCTACAATAATGTTGCCAATCTCTTTCTTCTTCCTAGCATGATAATTCATACAGTTTAGTAGGGGAGTTTTACTCCTAGTATAATTCTTAAAAAGGTAAAAATCAACCTTGTACATCAACCACTAATATAGTAATGAGATTCACGCCATGATATCTAGTTGGGTGTGGATATCATGACCCTCTACTAGTCATGTGCAACCGTTTACAATACTTTCAAAGGTCTTAGATTTAGTTCCGTGTTCGGGGGATGTCGTCTTGTCAGGCCCAGTGGCGAGCACCCCATTCCAGCCTCGACTCAATGGGTCCCCAGATGCGGTCTCTACTTCATACACTTACACTTCTTACTTTGTTTCACTCTCCGAGAACTCGGGGTGTGCACTAACCCCAAGTTCACCCGTATACACATTGAATAATGCAAAAATAGATAAATTATCTGTCCTGGCCTATATTTAATACAGACAAAAAATGGGTTAACCGACAAATAATATGAATATTTATATTATCCATGGCTTTATGAATACGATCACTTTTGAGAGAATTCCTAGTCTCCCGAACTTGAGGAACCCCTAATTTGAATCTTTACAAATGCAAATTTTAAATTCATTGGTTATCTATTAGTTATCAAGTTGTTATCAATATTTTTGTAAATGGATAATATTAATCTTATATATCCATATTTGACCCATTTTTAAAACGTTCATTATTCAACCTATTTTTAGTGGATAATACGTATGTATAACTATTTTTTTAATCTATTTTACCACCACTATATATAACAAAGCACAATGGTACATGTAGTACACTAGACATGAGAACTGCTATTTAGTAGAGTTCCCAAGTGAGACAATTATCCGATATGTATACTCAATGACAATGTTATTATAGTGTTGTGTACTTTATACTATGACTTTTTATTAATGAGAAGTTCATATAAATCTCCTTTGAGAAATGTCTTTGTACTGAATAGCCGTTTATTTTTATTAATTTGTTAGGCAACTATATTTTTTATTAGCTAGGTGCAACTAAGAAGCAAGTAAAGCGCATACAAATTTTAATTTAATTGCTGGCACTAAAAAGCTTTAGCCGCAGAACTTTAGGAGATGCTCTTAATATATTAGGAGACATTAAATAATCCTGATGTCCCTACACGACCGTTACTCAGGTGTGTGAGCGGCGGGAGTATGCGTGCCTCCCCAGTGCATAGTGATAGAATATGGGTCAGGGCTTTCTTGAAGACCTGGAATCACAATAGGCATAGTTGGTGCCTGAGCTGGTGCTACTAGAGCGTCCGCAACTGAGTCCTGCTCATGAACTGGGGTGGCTAGTGGATCTACAGGTGCTGCCCTAGCTACTATTTCCCCTACCACGGCCTCGACCGCATCATCATCTTATGATGGCCACAGCTGGTGGTACTGGTGGTAGTCCATCCTAACTTGTAGCACGTTTCCTCACCATCTATGACAGAAAAGAATAACAAAAATATAGTACCAGAATCAACAGATTCGCACTACAGGATTTCAAGAATAAGAAGTTTTTCCTAAAAGGTCATATAGCCTCCCAAGGATAAGTACAGACGTCTCCGTACCGATCTATAATACTCCACTAAACCCGCTCATGACTATTTATACCTAAGTAACTAAGACTTTAATACCAAATTTTCACGATGCCACAACGGACCAAGTCGTGATGGCGCCTATCATCAAACTAGTCCAACCGACACAAACCCCAAAACCAACGAGACATTTATATTAAGTCATTTTAAAACCATTTATTAACTAAAATCCCATAATACCAGTTAAAATAAATAGTGAGGAAACATGACACATCTCGACATCGAGGTGTTACCAGTCATGAGCAACTACAACTCGTCTAGGAATAGGAAATGACAACATAGTCTGAAACAAATGCTAATACAAAGTTGAATAAGATAGGAAGGAGAAGCACTAGGCTTCAAATTCCAAGCAGCTACCTATTCAACTCCGGAAAAACTGTTGGACGACTGCTCAGCACTCGCTATTGCAACCCGAGACTCCTGGATCTACACATAAGGTGCATGTAGTAATGTGAGTATGCCAAATCAGTAAGTAATAAAAGTAAAGGCAGCTGAGTAGTAAGAAAACACGTAAACCATGTCATAACGCTACAGCAAAAATAGTATTAAGTCCAGAACAATGCGGTAAAGCACTAAATAACTTAGTTCAGTAAAACCTTTTAAAACACCTAAAACCTTTTAAAACACCTATCAATATTTCCAGACGAGTGATGCATACAGTGAGTAAAAGGATAGAACATAGACAACCTCTTGGGCAAAACATGTACCACAACCGCCCCTCGGACAAAATATCAACAAAACCAGCCACTCGGGCTACCTCAATCACTCATAATAAGCCCCTGGGCAAAAACATGAAACAACAACAGCCCCTCGGGCAATATCAGATCTCATACTAGGTACAATGGGGGTGTTTAGACTCTAGAGGTTCTCCTATACCCCAAGCGTTATCACAAGCAATTTCGCAGCATAACAAATCAAGCCATTGGCCTATCATATATCACTATCAGTTCGCATACTGCAGCGCGCAAACCGATCCCATAATATCCTCACAATACACACCCTCTGGCTCACTCAGTAAAAAATCTCCCAAGCCCTTCGTGCGACAGTAAAACATGATGCTCGGCCAAAATGTCATTTAAAATATCAAACATAGTAAATACGGCTGAATTATGAAAATAGTAGATTACAACATGACTGAGTACAAATATGAAGTCAAAAGTGAAGAACAATAGTAAAAAGCCCCTAAGAGTTCAAAGTAGTTGGCACGAGGCCCCAAATATGGCATTCAGCCCAAAACATGATAATAATTTAAAAAACACAATGATATCAAACAAGTTTTAATCAAATATGCAATTTAAGAGTCGTACGGGACGGACCAAGTCTCAATCCCCAATGGTGCCCGACTCACGCTCGTCATATAACGTGTGCGTCACATCAAAGTAGCAAAACAATGTGAAATTCGGGTTTTCATACCCTTAGGACAAAATTTACAATCATTACTGACCTCAATCCGATCCAAACTCTAGCATGCGATACCTTTGCCTCTTGACTCAGCCTCCGAATGCTCCAAATCTTGCCAAAAATAGTACCATATCATTAGTACACGCTAAAGGAACAAAGCCCAAGCAAAAATAATCAATTTACATAAAAATCCTAAAATTGGTCAAACTCGACCCTCGGGTCCACATCTCGAAATCTAATAACAATCACAAACTTACACTTGCACGAGTTCATACATGCCATATATATCAAAATTCGATCACAAGCGACCCCTCAAATACCCAAATTAAATTCTCCAATTCCAAGCCCTGGTTCTCCCATTTTTAACCTTTAATTTTCACAAATTTCAAGCCTAATCAGTAGGAAAATGCCATTGGATCGAGTTTTAGTTTCAAGAATCATATCACCACGAAGTTCCCTTGAATTCCTTTCTCAAAATCCCCTAAAAAGCTTAAATTCTAGATAAAATGGTGAAAAATAACCCAAATTTCGCGAATGGGGACTTATATTCTTTTTAGACAAAGGATTCGTCACCTGCGACCCTTTTTCCTGCTTATGTGATACCATTTTTCCGGTCAAACAACCGCTTCTACGGTTTTCACTTGAGTCCTCCAGGGTCACATCTGCGCTATGGAACCATGCCTGCAGTCCCGCAGATGCGCCCTGTGCACCGCATTTGTTGCCAAGCTCCCAATAACCCATATCCTCTTCTGTGGCATCTTCCACGCATCTGCGGCATCGCACTTACAGTTCCAAATCCGCATGTGCAGAAATTGCATAAGAAGAAAATCTACATCACAACTCCAAAAATCTAAACTCTCCGTCAATATTCTAAATCTATCCCGAGGTCTTCTGGACCTCAACTGAGCATACCAACAAATTACATAATACTATTCAAACTTGTTCCAAACCTCGGAATACTCAAAATAATGTCGAAATACCAAATCACCCTCAGATTCAAGCCTATAAGTTCCAAAACATTCAAATTTTCGCTTTCGATCAAAAAGTCTATCAAACATTGTTCGAATCACCTGAAATTTTGCACACACTGTAGACACGTAATTTTTGACCATACCCGAAATTTCACCCGTTTTAGCGTAGAATATTTAATTTAGGTCTCATAGCTATTTACACTAATTTTAACTCTTTTACATTATTTTTATCATAAAATTGAAAAAATACAAAAAATAGTTTCATGCTATTACATAATTTATTTAATTAATTGAAATTAATTTGGTTTTAATTCAAAGCATTGGGTTATTTACTTAAAAGATTGTTAAAAATTAAAGAAGTGCAAGTTTTTGGCCTAATTTTGTACATTTTAGAAGCCCAAATCAGCAACCCAATATACCTGACCCGCCCCATTCCCTTTCAAATCTCAACCATCCATCCATTTTGATCCGACGGCCCAGATTTCATCTCCACACTATTCATCTTCTCCCTCATAAGACACACAATGGTCACAAACAAACCCTAGCAAAAAGAACCCTTCAGCCGCCTACCCCCGAGCCCCCACTGTTCACCTCCTTCTTCATAACAACAAAGACCAAAAAAAGACCTAGCTGAAAAGAGAGAACCCTAACATAGAACCCCAGCCGCCATCTCCTTCTCCATCGAAAGAGACCAGCCGCCACCCCCTTGAATAAAACCTTAATAGACCTAACTACACCAAAAATATATGGAATGCGCCGTTTTCCAAAAGAAGATCCCATCGGTTCTGCTTCTTCAACAAAAAATCAGCTCATAAAATGCACTCTTTTACCCCTGAAATTAAGCTGAAAACACAGCAAAAATGACCCCAAAACTCAGCTGAAATACGCACCCAACTTCAGCCATTAAACAGTCCCAAAATACCCCAAAGAAGCAGCAAAAAACAACTTCAAAATAGCAGCATATACAGCTGCGAAATGGCTGGAAAATCTGCCCAAGAACACAGTTAAATCACCTCCAAAACGCTGCCAAAACAACCAGCAGTTCATCTCACAAAACAGCACCTTTTTGCACCAAAACCAGCAGTGAAAAGCCCCAAAATCAGCATGAAAATCAGGCCAAAATCACAGTCCAAGCCCAGTCGATTCGAGTCCGAGTTCGTTGGTTTTATTGTTGATTTGCCGTCGCATCCGATAGGCATTTTGTTGGCAGTTGGTTCAATGATCTAAATTCCAAGGAAAACTAATCGTTTTGAGGTCGAGTTCTTTCTCACCTACTTTATTCTTATTAATTTGATATATATGTTTAAGATTTATATGGCCTTGTGATGTGTTTTGTCTTCTCTTTAAAGTGATATGAAGTTGTCCACTGAGTGAATTCTCGATAGTCAAATTGCTCCTTTTAGTTAATTATACTATGAATAGGACATAAATTATGATGAACGAATTAATTCATGGATTATCTATTTAAGTTGGATTAATAGACTGTGGATCGATGAGCTTTGAAAAAAGAAATCATGGTTATACTTATTGAAATGGATTTTGGGCGTGGAATTAGAATCTAAAAGAAACAGAACTGAAATTTGAGTACTACACATTTATTATTGCATTTTATTGTTTTATTTTATTATATTACCCATTTGGAGCATACTTTAGGCCGACTACACTTGGTTAGGCATATTTTAGGATTTTTGTTAATTCGAGGCGAAAGGTCATTCCCGTAGTTAAATTTATCCGGGGAATGCCTCGTGAAATTTGTATATATTTTCCAGGGTATGTAAATATTTTGGAGGCCTCGAGGAGCATGGTGGAGAAGTTGTAGCATAGGTTAGCTTAGAATTTTTTTTTCCTTTTCATTTTCTCTTATTAGGTGGGAACGACCTCGAGCTTCGTATGTGTTTATTTTGCTTTTTCTGTGTTTTCTACCTCTATTGAATAATTTGAAAGCCAACTTGATCAAGTACGCAACCGTGACCTTCACGGGACTTGGGGAATGCCTAACACCTTCTCCCCGAGTCAAATGAACCCCCTTACCCGAATCTCTGGTGCAGACTTAGTTTTGAAGTCTAAAGTGTTTTAAAGGAAAATCATTTTAAAAACGGTGGCCTGGCACACCGAAATCAATGTCAGGTGGCGACTCTGAATAATTTCCTTTTGAACACCATTTTTGTCACTTTCAAAATTGAAAAACCCTTTTCAAGCCTTTTCATTAAATTCTTTTTATTTATTTAAGAGGGTTTAGTGGAAAAGTTTGGTTTGATAAAAAAAGGGGTGTGACATCTCTGGCGACTCTGCTGGGGAGTTGCGGGTTCGAGCTAGTACTTGATTTTGTTGGCTTTTAGAATATTTGATTGAGGTTTTTGTGCTTTTTCATTAGCTTTATTTGTTTTTATTATGTTTTCATATTTTGTTATTTGCTAGTTGTTTATTTGTTTACAGTTTTTGCTTTATGTGTTTACTGCTTTATAACTGTCATCATATGCATTACCCGGTCAATTCTTTCTGAAACAAGTCTCGGAGCACGCGTCGCGTGCACGAAATCTTTGTTGAGTCACCCTTAATTTAAGAGGGGGGGCCGTCGGACGTATGGAGTGGGTGGAAAGCTTAAGCAGCCACCATCGACCATACGCTCCCCCGAATCGCCTTGTTAGTGAACCCAAACTTAGGTCAGCCTTTAGGTCATTTTATTTGCATCATGTCATTTAGACCTAGCAGGGTTCGGTCCCAGGTACCGTGTTCCCTTTGTAGGAAACTTGTCCAAATTTGGTCAAAATGGGCCCGTGGCCCAAAATGACATGTAATCATCCTATGTGCTAAATGTCGCATCTTTGAGGGTAAAAAGGTTATTTGGCGGACCGATGTTCGGGAAAGAAGGGTGAAAAAATGAAGAAAATAGGGTCGGGATGCATTTTCCTTTCACAATTTTTCAAGAAAAATCCAAAAAAAAGAAGAAAAAAAAAATTCAAAAAGATTTTACACCTTTTCCTTATTTTTCAAAAATTCAAAAAAAAATTAAAAATGAAAAATCCAAAAAGATTTTACATTTTTTATTATTTTCCAAAAATCCAAAAAAAAATTGAAAATGAAAAAATCCAAAAATATTTTACATTTTTCTTTTCCATCTTTTTCAAAATGATAAAATATAGCTTTTTACAAATTAATTGTATCTTCCCGAACTACGCGAACCCGATTCTCGTCTCTCGGGGCGAGATACGTAGGCAACCCACATAGGGTCCGGTCATCCTAGTAAGTCTTAGGTTCTTGGCTTTGCGGGGTCTTAGCCAAATATTGCATGTCTAGCCACTTTTTTTACCACATCGGTCATTCTTGCAAAATGGGGCATTTTTGCAAATGTGGTTCAATAAACCCATGTCTTAGGATTTTGAGTCCATAATTAGGTATTATACCAATTTAAGGTCTTTCCTTTTAGAGTTTGCATGTTTAGCCACTTTTGGCCACATCGGCCATTCTTGCAAAATGGGGTTATTTTCGCAAAAGTGGTTCAATTACTCATATATTAGGATTTTGAGTCCACAACTAGGAGTCATATTTCTTTAGGGTCCGTCCTTTTTGAATTTGCATCTTTAGCCACTTTTGGCCATATCGGCCACTTTTGCAAAATGAGTTATTTCTTTAAATTAATTTTTGGGCCATGATCATTAAGAGTTAAATCCGTATAAGCATTAGAATAGTAGTTTCATATAAGAGTAGTCATATTTGTTAAGTTTGCACTAATAGCCATCATTGACCATATGGGTTAATTTTCAAAAATAGCTCAATCGTGTCTTGCATGTGTCCAATAGAAGGTGTCGTGGTGTCGCTTAATGTCTTGAGACACTGATTCACTTGATCTTACTTTTTCCATTCAGGTATGGAGCGATTTGCTAGAATTTGAGCATGATATATCTCAGGACCATTCTAGTCAAAGACCATTGCATGCACGAGCTGCTTGAAGAAACTTTTTAATTTTGTAGTCTATTTTATGATTGTCTTTTAATTTTTAGTCTTGTACAGTCGTATCGAGTCTGTCAGTATAGTTAAGATTGTCGAGTCTTTTGTTATAGTACTTCTGGTTTTGTATTTGAAAAACCAAAAATTTATAAATGAAAAATTCCAAAAAAAAGATTTTTGTTTCTTAGTTTATTTTATCCATTACTTTTCAAGAACTACGCTTGATCTGATTCATGAGGGGCATGATACGTAGGCAACCTACATAGGGTTCGATCGAGTCATTTTTTTTCTGAAAACTAAAAAGAAAAAAAAGAAAAAAAGAAAAAAAGAAAAAAAGAGAATGAATTGTGGATGTGAGGAAGGAGAGGAAAGAAAAGAGTGACAATTAAAAAGAAAAGGAGGGGAAGGAAAATGGGAAAAGTCAAGAAGTGCTAGAAATGAAAGAAAAGAAGGTTGAACTGAACAAAGTAGGGATGATGCCAAATGACCTTCGTACCCTCAAAGCCATTCTAGAACCGTTAAGTGTGACTAGGGGGCATTGCACGCAATATGATATTTTTGTCTGATAAATGCTCTAACGCTAACGTGTTGGCTTTGTTTTGCTCCTCTTTGTTACTTTCATTGTTTCCATAACAGAGGGTGGTTAGTTTGTGGTACTTTGGCAATTCATCCATACAACACAATGTCAAAAAGCAAGGAAGCCATGGCTGGCAAAGACTTGGACACAAGAGTTGTTGATCCGCCGAGGGAGTTTGTAGAGTCGAAGTCCGAATTGAAAGATGAGGTCCAAAGGTTGAAACAACAGATTGCGGAAATGTATCATGCCTGGATAAAGGAACATCCTCCACCTTCATTTCCTACTACCGTGGATCTTTCCCCACAACACGCACCAGGCTTCACCCCTTACCACAATTACCCTGGCGCTTCCTCCCAAACATTCCATGCTCCACCAGTCAAAACAACTGCATTCCCAACTCCAGACACCCAAGACATTGCAAAGAATTCTTTACCTGCACATGATGATGCAAGCTTTGTGGGAAAGATGTATGGTAACATAGAGTATGAGAATCCTCTTGGGAGGTTGCTGGCTGAAGTTAATGATATTGAAATTGGTGAAGGTCCCGTTAATTTTGATGTGCAATCTAGTGGCTAATATTTTGAGCTTGGTAATTGGAAAGACACTCATTTCTTGGTTGGCCAGGGAGGAGTTTTGGTGGTTTATTTTATTGTCATTTCTGCTTGTCCGGGTTATTTCGGGGTTGTAATCCGGATATTATCTTGTGGCTCAAACTCTTCTTCTTCTCATTTTGTCTAGTTTGTTTAGTTGTAGTAACTCTTCTAATGTTCTTTAGGATTGTTCCAGGGTTGCAACCCATGTCTGTTTTGCTTGTTTTCTTCAAACCCCTTTTCACCATCTGTCTAATGCAATCTCGTGTTTTCTATTAGTTTTAGTCAGTTTTTGTTTAGGTTTCTTTTTCTCTTATAGTTCTCTTCATCCCAACTCAAGTGATATGACATGCACACATAATTCTCAACCCGATCTTGAAAGCTAGTCTAATCATGAAGGAATGACACAGTTTTGAACATGACAAAAGAGGCATTTGAGGAAATAAGTAAGGATTCACGAGTTCTGAGGTAAACTAAAGCTTGAATTGAGTGAAACTGAGGCAGTAAATCTGGAAATCAAGAGGTTGATAAGAGCATGCAACAAGGAATTGTTCTCACGTAGTTTGAGGTAAATTTGTCAGCGCTGAAATGCATTCTTCTGCATCAAGATAAGTTTGAATCAAGTCTTCTTTGAACTGGCAATGATCATTCATCAGGACAAAGGTATTGCCCATTGGCACTTTTTGTTTATGTTGATATCATCAATAGATACTGTGCATGATTTCTTTGTTATCTTCAATTGCACACTTGTACTTGGCATTCTCAAAGTTTGGTATGACGAAGGCTTTTTATTCTGCTACCCAAACACTGTTATCCTTTGCTACCCATTTTGAGCCATAATTTTTTGTTTCGTACCCCTCTTTTGGAATCAGAAATAGAGTCAGGGCCTAAAAAATAAAAACAAAAAGAGAAAAGAAAAGAAAAAAAAAGGAAATGAGAAAAAAAAAAGACAAAAAAAAAAGAAAAAAAGAAAAAAAAGAATTAGTAACTAAAAGTAGTCTTTTGAACTACGTTCGACCTGATTCTTGTCACCACAAGATACGTAGGCAGCCTTACGGTTCGGTCATACCAAATAAAATATTTCATAATCCCCCGAAATCAATACTGGGGCAGATTTTTTAACAAATCCCATCAAAGAAAAAATCCAAAAAAAATTCCCCAAACTTCATGAAACTGGGGCAGATGTTTTAATTTTCCCAAAGGACCTGATTCCAAAAGTTGTAATTTATAACCCTTTCATCTTGAATTATTTTGAGCCTTCATGTTACCCTTTCTTTCTAACCCCTGTCCAAAAGCCTACATTACGGTCCAAAGAAAGACCTTCCGACCAATCATTGAAGATGCCATATCAAGTGTTGGTGAAAGTATGATCTTGCTGCATCATGGGTAATACCTTCGTTCTCAGAATAATGAGAGAAAATGATAAAATGAGAGAGTCTTATCGGTGAAAACCCTCAGGGGCACCGTAAGGCGACGGTGAGTTGAGACAAAGTGCAAAATGAGAGAGGCTTGATGGTGAAAACCCTCCAGGGCACTACAAGTCGACTGAGGATTGTGAGTCAAATGGGACAATTGAAGCGCCGAAGCCCAGTTTCACAGCGAAGAGGTACAACAAGAGTTGAATATTAGACTTGCTTAAGAGATTAGGGCACTTAGTCCAAAGGTGCATGTCATGGTCATTAGAGTTGGTGTCCACATATGATAAGTTTCAACTTCGTAATTTTCTTGTCAAGTATCATCTCTTTCCCTTGTCCCTTATTTTGTTCCTCTCGTTTTGTTAGAGTCCCTTCTTGAGTCTGTTTGGTTAGAACAAGTGAGAAATGGCTTTAAAATTTCCCACCAGCTTTCCAATTGCACAAAGCGGAGTTTGGCCATGCACATCACAATTGACATGGTTTTGAAGTATGGTGATAATTGAGGTTCAGGCAATTGAGTGGATCTTGAATTTTGAGAAAATACAAAGATTCAGCAACTCTCAAAATAAAAACACAATGCAACAAGTGAATGTGAGAGATTCAGGTCAGAGGTTTTGTGGTCTAATTCCAATCAAAGGGTCAAACAACTCATTGCTAGCCCGAAGCAGCTAATCGGAATGAAGCACGGCAGTGGTGGAAGCAGATGCTCAGGAATAATGCCACAAACTAACCACCACATTTTCAAACTAACAAGATTTTATTTGTCTGAAGCAGGGGCAAGAAATTTTTAAGTCCACAGGGACCTCATATGGGAAAAGCATGGTTCAGGGAGAAAAATTATATTCAGAATCCTCCAAGATGTGAGCGTGGCTTAGGGATTTTAATTTTAAGTTTTCAGGACCCTCCTGGATAATGGGATTTAATTTTAGAATTTTCAGGACCCTCATGGATAATGGGATTTAATTTTAAGTTTTCAGGACCCTCCTGGATAATGGGATTTAATTTTAAATTTTCAGGACCCTCCTGGATAATGGGATTTTAATTTTAAGTTTTCAGGACCCTCCTGGATAATGGGATTTTAATTTTTAGTTTTCAGGACCCTCCTGGATAATGGGATTTAATTTTAAGTTTTTTCAGGACCCTCCTGGATAATGGGATTTTAATTTTAAGTTTTCAGGACCCTCCCTGGATAATGGGATTTAATTTTAAGTTTTCAGGACCCTCCTGGATAATGGGATTTAATTTTAAGTTTTCAGGACCCTCCTGGATAATGGGATTTTAGTTTTAAGTTTTCAGGACCCTCCTGGATAATGGGATTTTAATTTTTGAATTTTCAGGACCCTCCTGGATAATGGGATTTTAATTTTTAAGTTTTCAGGACCCTCCCTGGATAATGGGATTTAATTTTAAGTTTTCAGGACCCTCCTGGATAATGTGATTTAATTTTAAGTTTTCAGGACCCTCCTGGATAATGGAATTTAATTTTTAAGTTTTCAGGACCCTCCTCGATAATGGGATTTAATTTTTAGTTTTCAGGACCCTCCTGGATAATGGGATTTAGTTTTAAGTTTTCAGGACCCTCCTCGATAATGGGATTTAATTTTAAGTTTTTCAGGACCCTCCTGGATAATGTGATTTAATTTTAAGTTTTTCAGGACCTTCCTGGATAATGGGATTTTAATTTTAAGTTTTCAGGACCCTCCTGGATAATGGGATTTTAATTTTAAGTTTTCAGGACCCTCCTGGATAATGGGATTTAATTTTAAGTTTTCAGGACCCTCCTGGATAATGGGATTTAATTTTAAGTTTTCAGGACCCTCCTGGATAATGGGATTTAGTTTTAAGTTTTCAGGACCCTCCTGGATAATGGGATTTAATTTTAGAATTTTCAGGACCCTCCTGGATAATGGGATTTAATTTTAAGTTTTCAGGACCCTCCTGGATAATGTGATTTAATTTTAAGTTTTCAGGACCCTCCTGGATAATGGGATTTAATTTTAAGTTTTCAGGACCCTCCTGGATAATGGGATTTAGTTTTAAGTTTTCGGGACCCTCCTGGATAATGGGATTTAGTTTTAAGTTTTCAGGACCCTCCTGGATAATGGGATTTTAATTTTAAGTTTTCAGGACCCTCCTGGATAATGGGATTTTAATTTTAAGTTTTCAGGACCCTCCTGGATAATGGGATTTTAATTTTAAGTTTTCAGGACCCTCCTGGATAATGGGATTTAATTTTAAGTTTTCAGGACCCTCCTGGATAATGGGATTTAATTTTTAGTTTTCAGGACCCTCCTGGATAATGGGATTTAATTTTAAGTTTTCAGGACCCTCCTGGATAATGGGATTTAATTTTAAGTTTTCAGGACCCTCCTGGATAATGGGATTTAATTTTAAGTTTTCAGGGACCCTCCTGGATAATGGGATTTAATTTTAAGTTTTCAGGACCCTCCTGGATAATGGGATTTAATTTTAAGTTTTCAGGACCCTCCCGGATAATGGGATTTAATTTTAAGTTTTCAGGACCCTCCTGGATAATGGGATTTAATTTTAAGTTTTCAGGACCCTCCTGGATAATGGGATTTAATTTTAAGTTTTCAGGACCCTCCTGGATAATGGGATTTAATTTTAAGTTTTCAGGACCCTCCTGGATAATGAGATTTAGTTTTTAGTTTTCTGGGCCCTCTTTGATAATGGGATTTAGTTTTAAGTTTTCAGGACCCTCCTGGATAATGTGATTTTAATTTTAAGTTTTCAGGACCCTCCTGGATAATGGGATTTAATTTTAAGTTTTCAGGACCCTCCTGGATAATGGGATTTTAATTTTAGGTTTTCAGGACCCTCCTGGATAATGGGATTTAATTTTAAGTTTTCAGGACCCTCCTGGATAATGGGATTTAATTTTAAGTTTTCAGGACCCCCCTGGATAATGGGATTTAATTTTAAGTTTTCAGGACCCTCCTGGATAATGGGATTTAATTTTAAATTTTCAGGACCCTCCTGGATAATGGGATTTAATTTTAGAATTTTGAGAGCTCTATAGGTAGCATGATCCAATTAACATTCACATCTATGCCCGAATCCCAAACTGGGGCAGAAAAATTTTCTTTTGTTTTGTCTGTTTTGCTGTAATGTCAGGCGCCCACCTGGACAACGAGGGAAATCATCTTCAGAAATCAGTTCATGCTGAAGTAGCAGAAGCTTGCGGCAAGAATGCGAGTCAATAATCCGAGGTGATCAACATAAGTGATTTCAATCCAGAATAAGAAAAAGAAAAAGAAACAAAAAAAAAAAGAGAAAAGGGAGGTGAGTCCAAAAATGCAGAGGCCGAGACAAGAGGTGGATCGCTCAATACATGAGTAAAGCCATAAGCATTGTATGTCCGGCTTTGATCCGAAAAGCAGAAGAAAAGGAACTAACACCTGCATCTAGCGAGCATCAAGGTTCAGATCTGAAGTCTGCATGAAGAACCATTCAAGAATCAAGATCAAGCTTCAGAAGACTTATAGATAGGAATCTTGTAACTCATAGTTATCAGGTTTAGTTAGTCTTTTTCATTTTCTGATTTTGATGTAACAACAGGACCGCGGGCTGGAACCTCGACGGCACTCGACTCGACTCTCCACCTCGGTAAACTCCATCATCTCATTCACTTCTGAACTATACGTGGCTTGATTCCTCTATAGCCGAGGATATGTAGGCAGCTCAGATACCAGAGCTCGGTCACATTTTCTTTTCTTCTAGTTGGTTTTTAAATAAGGGTCAGGTCAAAAATCATGTCTAGTCGTTCTTTGTCTGAAAATACTTTGTATTTTCAGTCAAAGAGGGGCAGCTGTAAACACGTAATTTTTGACCATACCCGAAATTTCACCCGTTTTAGCGTAGAATATTTAATTTAGGTCTCATAGCTATTTACACTAATTTTAACTCTTTTATATTATTTTTATCATAAAATTGAAAAAATACAAAAAATAGTTTCATGCTATTACATAATTTATTTAATTAATTGAAATTAATTTGGTTTTAATTCAAAGCATTGGGTTATTTACTTAAAAGATTGTTAAAAATTAAAGAAGTGCAAGTTTTTGGCCTAATTTTGTACATTTTAGAAGCCCAAATCAGCAACCCAATATACCTGACCCGCCCCATTCCCTTTCAAATCTCAACCATCCATCCATTTTGATCCGACGGCCCAGATTTCATCTCCACACTATTCATCTTCTCCCTCATAAGACACACAATGATCACAAACAAACCCTAGCAAAAAGAACCCTTCAGCCGCCTACCCCCGAGCCCCCACTGTTCACCTCCTTCTTCATAACAACAAAGACCAAAAAAAGACCTAGCTGAAAAGAGAGAACCCTAACATAGAACCCCAGCCGCCATCTCCTTCTCCATCGAAAGAGACCAGCCGCCACCCCCTTGAATAAAACCTTAATAGACCTAACTACACCAAAAATATATGGAATGCGCCGTTTTCCAAAAGAAGATCCCATCGGTTCTGCTTCTTCAACAAAAAATCAGCTCATAAAATGCACTCTTTTACCCCTGAAATTAAGCTGAAAACACAGCAAAAATGACCCCAAAACTCAGCTGAAATACGCACCCAACTTCAGCCATTAAACAGTCCCAAAATACCCCAAAGAAGCAGCAAAAAACAACTTCAAAATAGCAGCATATACAGCTGCGAAATGGCTGGAAAATCTGCCCAAGAACACAGTTAAATCACCTCCAAAACGCTGCCAAAAAAAACCAGCAGTTCATCTCACAAAACAGCACCTTTTTGCACCAAAACCAGCAGTGAAAAGCCCCAAAATCAGCATGAAAATCAGGCCAAAATCACAGTCCAAGCCCAGTCGATTCGAGTCCGAGTTCGTTGGTTTTATTGTTGATTTGCCGTCGCATCCGATATGCATTTTGTTGGCAGTTGGTTCAATGATCTAAATTCCAAGGAAAACTAATCGTTTTGAGGTCGAGTTCTTTCTCACCTACTTTATTCTTATTAATTTGATATATATGTTTAAGATTTATATGGCCTTGTGATGTGTTTTGTCTTCTCTTTAAAGTGATATGAAGTTGTCCACTGAGTGAATTCTCGATAGTCAAATTGCTCCTTTTAGTTAATTATACTATGAATAGGACATAAATTATGATGAACGAATTAATTCATGGATTATCTATTTAAGTTGGATTAATAGACTGTGGATCGATGAGCTTTGAAAAAAGAAATCATGGTTATACTTATTGAAATGGATTTTGGGAGTGGAATTAGAATCTAAAAGAAACAGAACTGAAATTTGAGTACTACACATTTATTATTGCATTTTATTGTTTTATTTTATTATATTACCCATTTGGAGCATACTTTAGGCCGACTACACTTGGTTAGGCATATTTTAGGATTTTTGTTAATTCGAGGCGAAAGGTCATTCCCGTAGTTAAATTTATCCGGGGAATGCCTCGTGAAATTTGTATATATTTTCCAGGGTATGTAAATATTTTGGAGGCCTCGAGGAGCATGGTGGAGAAGTTGTAGCATAGGTTAGCTTAGAATTTTTTTTTCCTTTTCATTTTCTCTTATTAGGTGGGAACGACCTCGAGCTTCGTATGTGTTTATTTTGCTTTTTCTGTGTTTTCTACCTCTATTGAATAATTTGAAAGCCAACTTGATCAAGTACGCAACCGTGACCTTCACGGGACTTGGGGAATGCCTAACACCTTCTCCCCGAGTCAAATGAACCCCCTTACCCGAATCTCTGGTGCAGACTTAGTTTTGAAGTCTAAAGTGTTTTAAAAGGAAAATCATTTTAAAAACGGTGGCCTGGCACACCGAAATCAATGTCAGGTGGCGACTCTGAATAATTTCCTTTTGAACACCATTTTTGTCGCTTTCAAAATTGAAAAACCCTTTTCAAGCCTTTTCATTAAATTCTTTTTATTTATTTAAGAGGGTTTAGTGGAAAAGTTTGGTTTGATAAAAAAAGGGGTGTGACACACACGTTAAAAATAACACGACGGACCTAGTACAACTTCCAGCATTGCTTTCCGAAACCTATATAACAATCTCTGCTATCAACCGTAAAACGTTAAAATTTCAATTTCCCCAATTCAAGCCTAAATCTACTCCAGACCTCCAAAATACATTCCGACCACACTCCTATGTCTCAAATCACCTAAGGAAGCTATCTGAATCATAAAAAATAAATTCCTAGATCGTTTACTCACAAGCCATCTTTCGGTTGAATTTTCCAACTATAAGGCCAACTTAAGAGACTAAGTATCTCATTTCCCCACAAAACCACTCCGAACCCAAAGTAACCAACACGATGCGATGAATTTCAGTTGAACAACATATAAGAAGCAGAAATGGGTGAAACAGAGCGGTAACTAATGAAACGACCGACCGGGTCGTTACAGAACCTATTTGACTAGGCACGGACTGTAAGAAAAAAGATCGACTTTTGACTTGCGGTATAAAATGAGGCACATATATTTTGAATAGCCATAAATTATTACATAGAGGTAAATTATTTTTATGGAAATGGGTCATTTTTTTTATACGAACTAAAAAGAAAATAGGTTCACATAAAATAAAATACAGTAAATAATTTTTTAATTCATATATACTATGTATTTGAATTTTCTTGACTTCTTCATGCGAGTTGACCCATATATATAGACTCGAGACGAGTTAAAACTTAAAAGAGATGTTGCTTTTGTTGAATGAGAAGCACGATCTAATACATGCTGGAGAATAAAGATGGTTCCTTATTGAAAGTAGAATTATTCAAACAATTGAACAAACATAACAAATCTAAAACTAAGTAACAAAAGAAACAGATTCCTAAAGAAACCTTCAAAGCTAACTGAATTCTAACTATATTATAACTACAGGATTGTACCCTATTGGTGGCCATTTTAGGGTGTGTTTGGTACGAAGGAAAATGTTTTCCATGGAAAATATTTTCCTAGAAAATATTTTCATGGAAAATGAGTGGTTTTATCACTTATTTTCTCTTGTTTGGTTGGTAAGTGGAAAATATTTTCCGGAAAATATTATCTATTGTTTGGTTAGAGAGTAGAAAATAGTTTTTTGTAGAAAAATATTTTTTATGCAACTCTCCTCACCCCTCCCCCACCCCTTCCCTAAGTCTCTAAAAATTGACACAATCTAAAGGAACTAGTGGTGATGCTTTACTTTTTAACGCAACCGCATATTTTAGAACCCGTAAACTTTATAATTTTTAGACCCGTAAACTTCGAAACACATAAACCTCCAAACTCATAATTTTGGAACTTGTAAAATTTTGAGTCGTGAAATCGACAAATAATAAAATTAAAAACTAAAAAATATATTTTAATTTGGGGGGGGGGAGAGGGTGGGAGCGGGGCTGGGGGCAATAAAACCAAAAAAAAAGAAATTTGAAATTTCAAAAAAAAATTGAGGTAAAAAAATACTTTTTTTGTGGGGGGGGGGGAGTGGGAGTGGGGGCAGGGTGGTGCAGGAAAATAAAAAGAAGAAATAATTGCAAAAAAACAAATTGAGGTAAAAAAATGAATTTTGGGGGGAGGGGGGTAGGGGGTAGGGTGGGGGCTGGGTGGTGTAGAAAAATAAAAAAAATAGAAATTTAAAATTGCAAAAAAAAATTAAGGTAAAAAATACATTTTTTAGGGGGAATGGGGTGGGGGCTGCGTGGTGCAGAAAAAATGAAAAATAAAAATTTGAAATTGCAAAAAAAAAAAATAACTTAAGGTAAAAAAATATTTTTTTTTCCGATGGGTGGTGGTGGAGTGGTAGTAGGGTGGATGGCAAAACTGAAATCTGAAATTTTTCTAAAAAAAAACTGTTTTTTGGAGAGGGGTGTGGTGGGTTGGTGAGGGTGAGAATGGTTGAGAAGGAGCTTTGGAAAATGTTTTCCTTCTTTTGATAAGGAAAATATTTTCCTCCAATTGGAGGAAAATGAATTTATAAGGAAATATGGTGTATTGGTGAGGGTGATATGGTGATGTTCGAGATGTCACCATCCATCCGGGTGCCGCGAAGATGTATCAGGATTTGAGGCAGCACTATTGGTGGAGGCGGATGAAGAAGGATATTGTTGACTATGTTTCTAGATGCCTCAATTGCCAGCATGCGAAATATGAGCATCAGTATCCAGGTGGGTTATTGCAGTAGATTGATATCCCAGAGTGGAAATGGGAGCGCATCACCATGGACTTCGTATCCGGACTTCCACGGACTGTGAGGAAGTTTGATTCTATTTGGGTCATTGTAGATGGGCTGACCAAGTCCGCCCATTTCATACCTGTGTGCACCACTTACTCATCGGAGCGGTTGGCGGAGATCTACATCAGGGAGATAGTCTGGTTGCATGGTATTCCAGTTTTTATCATTTTAGACAGAGGCACTCAATTTACTTCACGGTTCTGTAGAGCCGTGCAACAGGAGTTAAGTACTCGGGTGGAGCTGAGCACAGCATTTTACCCCCAGACGGATGGACAGTCTGAGCACACTATTCAGATTTTGGAGGATATGCTCCGTGCGTGCGTGATTGAGTTTGGAGGTTCATGGGATCATTTCTTGCCACTAGCGGAGTTTTCTTATAACAACAGCTATCAGTCCAACATTCAGATGGTGCCGTATGAGGTCATATATGGTAGGAGGTCCAGGTCCCCAGTGGGTTGGTTCGAGCCGGACGAGGCCAGGTTGCTAGGTACTAAGATGGTCCAGGATGCAATGGACAAGGTCAAGGTGATTCAGGATAGACTCCGTGCAGCCCAGTCCAGACAGAAGAGTTATGTGGACAAGAAGGTTCGCGATGTGGCATTTATGGTTGGCGAGCAGGTTCTACTTCGGGTCTCGCCCATGAAGGACGTCATGAGGTTTGGGAAGAAAGGGAAGTTGAGTTCGAGATTCATTGGCCCTTTTGATATTTTGAGGCGTGTTGGGGAGGTTGCTTATGAGCTAGCCTTACCTCCCAGCCTAGCCGGAGTCCATCTAGTACTTCATGTCTCTATGCTCCGGAGATACCATGGTGACCCGTCGCACGTGTTGGATTTCAGTTCTGTTCAGCTGGACAAGGATCTGTCTTATGTTGAGGAACCAGTGGCCATTTTGGACAGGTATATCAAAAAGCTGAGGTCAAAGAACATCGCTTCGGTGAAGGTCCAGGGGTGGGGTCAGCCGGCCGAGGAGGCGACTTGGGAGACCGAGCAGGATATACGTAGCCAGTAACCCCATTTCTTTACTACTTCAGGTATGTTTTCTAAGCTCGTTCGAGGACGGACGAATGTTTAAGTATGGGAAGATGTAACGACCCGGTCGGTCATTTGTTTTTGAAATTTACGCCCCGATCCCCAATTTACAGTTTTCCTTAAGTTCATTTCTGCTATTGTGATTTGCCGGAATGTTCGATTCTAGAATTTAGAGTGTTTATAGTTGAAAATGTCCCGTATTCGGAACAGTGTTAAGATGACCTTGGAACAGAAATCCGATGGTGCTGTTAGCTTCGTTAGGTGATTTCGGGGTTGGGAGCGTATTCGGAATGTATTTTGGAGGTCTGTAGCTCATTTAGGCTTGAAATGCCGAAGTTTGAAATTTTTAAAAATCCGGTTGATAGGCGAGATTTTGATCCGGGAGTCGAAATGGAATTCTGCTGTCACACCTCCTTTTTCCGCACCCGCGGGAGCGCCAGGAGTTTTTCCAATTAAAGGACAATCGAAACGGGATCCATTTTATTTAATTTTCATAGTCGCCACTTGGGAAAATAATGGTGTCCCAAGTCACCGGTTTAATCCCGAACCGAGGAAATTTATGACTCTGTATTAGAGTCTGTGTACCAGAAATCCGGATAAGGAATTCTGTTAACCCGGAGAAGGTGTTAGGCATTCCCGAGTTCCGTGGTTCTAGCACGGTCGCTCAACTGTCATATTTGGCTTCTTTATCCGATTTTATAATATGCCTTAACTTATGTATAAATTTTAATTTTTAACCTCTTATGATATTATTATTATAAAAATTATTATTATTATTATTATTATTATTATTATTATTATTTTTACAAAGAATTGCAACATTGTGAAAATGTATCTCGAACCACGTCGCACCAGTGCACCCGTGGTTGTCAACACATTTCGACTTCGTTGAGATTTAGATTTGGGTCACATAAATGTGCACCCGAGTTTAGGAAAGTAAATTATTAAAGGCGCATCTAAAGCAACCAACGCATTATTATTTTAGGGAAGGCCATGAAATTTGCTAAACAGCCCGTCCCGAAATCTAAGCGTTTAAAATAACCATCTATTGAGACCCCCGCAATTTGTGTGTTATTTGGCGAGGTTTGTCTCATTTATTATTTAACAGTTAATTAACCCAAAGTAATTACGATCTTCATTATTCTTTCAAAACTTGGGATTATTGCAGACCTTGCATTTTTCCATAAATTATATTACCCCTTTTGAAGACACTCATACCAATAAACATGTCAACGCCTCAAGGAGATTATCATGATATGAGCAAAATAAATTATACTAGCGTAACACTAAGTGAATAAATCAACGCCAAACTAATTTATAAAACACTTAACAGAACTTCATCAATAGGATGCAAATAAACAAAAATAAAATAATAAATCAAAAGACATGGAAAAGATAAAACAGAAAGTTAACAAAACACCCGTTTCTATACTAACAAAAACACAAAGAAATGTACTGACCTGAAAATCACATTTGACACCTTTCAACATATATAAACGTCTTCCGGCGGGTTTACAAGATGAAAGCGATGTTGTAGCTGAACACGAACTCTTGACCGTAGACCTTAAATGGCAACCTCGAACGGAACTCACACTGGACTTCAATGGATAGCAAACAACAGCGAACTGTGGGTGATTCGTTGCTGCTGTTCGTGGTTAACGAAGGTGGCTTCATTGACGACGAGTAGAAGAAACAACCATGGTCGATGGTCAACGGAAATGGAGGTGAAGGTGACGAGAGGCTGGTTTTACTGATTTGAAGGTGTTTTGGGACTGTTTTGGTTGTCACTGTTCGGAGATGAAGTAGTAGTGAGCTATTGCGTCAATAGCGTGAGGGAGAAGCAGTAGCTCTAGGTGGTCATTTGACGGGCAGCAGTGATGCAGCAGTGGTCGTTTGGACGTAAAGGAGGCAGCAACGGCAGGCCGTAGGTTGACGACACAGCAATGGCGCTGATGGTTGCTGCTGGACGTGAGGGTCGCTGCTTCTGGACGTGAGCTTGCTGCTTCTGGACGTGAGCTTGCTGCCTTTGTGTGTGTATTGTTTTTGTTTTTCTGAAGAAGATGATCCAATTCAGATGGGGTCCCCCGCTTCTCTTTCTTTTTCTGTCCGGGTACGCATGTATCTCTATCTCCTCCAAAAAATGAGAAAGCCGTGCCTTTTTTATATCCAAGCAGACAGCCCTCTCCCGTTTTTTTATCTCTTTTTCTCTGACCAATCCCCCCCCCCCTACCGTGAACTCCCCCCTCCCCTTTTATTAAGTAGGAATCTTGTTTTATGTTAAAATCCAACCCATCCCTCACGTGAGCCCCCCTTTTGTCTTTTTTGTCTTTTCTTTTTTTGTTTTTTATTCTCTTTTTATTTTTTAATCATTCTCCCATCCCTCCCCCTTAGTGTAGTGTCGGGTTATTACGGGCTATGTCCGAAAATTATAAAATCGGGTAGTTTGAACCCGAATGTTATTCTTTGTTCGGAACCGAGAATGAGAACACGATGTTATTAATTAATCACTACGTAAGCAAAATAACTGTAAGACTAATAATTAAAACAAAAATTATTTTTTATATTTTCCAAAATTAAAGTAACTACAAAATGTTAATGAAACTATTTTTTTTTTATTATTTTCGTTTTTATAAAAAGATAAAAATATAAAGTACTATTTTTTTTTGTATTTTTCAAGTTTAAAAATGACTACGAAACATTAATAAAACTATATTTTTTGTTATTTTTTATCTTAAGGTAGAAATAAAGTAAAAGAGTCAAAATTAGCTAAAATAGCTATATTAGCCTAAACTAAATATTTTATGCTAAAAATATAAAAAATCTCGGGGAGGGTCAAAAATCACGTGTTTACAGCTGCCCCTCTTTGACTGAAAACACAAAGAGTTTTCAGACAAAGAACGACTAGACAAGTGTTTTTTGACCCGACCCTTATTCGGAGGGACTAAACTAAAAGAAGAGGATGTGACCGAGCCCTTGTATCTGAGCTGCCTACATATCCTTGGCTATAAAGGAATCAGGCCACGTGTAGTTCAGAAGTGAGTGAGGAAATGGAGTAACCGAGGTGGAGAGCCGGTCGAGGTGCCGTTTCGCCGAGGTTCCGTTCCGTCGAGGTTCCGGTTCCGTGGTCCTGCTATTACATCAAAAATCAAAATATGAAAAAGACTAACTAAGCCTATCAGCTACTAGTTACAAAATTCATATCTATAAGTCTTCTGAAGCTTGATCTTGAGTATTGGTTGGTGCTTCATGCAGACTCTAAATTTGAACCTTGATACTTGCTAGTTGTAGGTACTAGTTCAATCTTCTCCAGCTTTCTGGATCTGAACCAGGTATGCAGTGCTTGTGACCTCGGCCATGTCTTGAGCACACCACATCTTTCATCGATTTCTGCACTTGGATTAACTCTTTGCCCCTTTTGTTTTTCATTGTGACTGACTTCTGTTGATTATCTCGGACTGTTGACTCGCATTCTGGTCGCAAGTTTCTTTTGTTGCTAACTTGCATTACACTCCAAAGTGAATTCCCTGACTTGTGATCTTCGAGCTATTCTCCTTCGAAGTCTGAATCTATCTTTTCTGATCCCTGCCGCCTTCCTTTTGATTCATGCTGGGGATTTCCGTTACACTCTACCACTTTTCGATTGTTCACTATGCTTATCAAATATTGGAAACTGAGACGTCGTTCTGCTTTTCTGGCGGGCTTCTGACTTTAACAACAAACTCTAATCATAAATTGCCATTCCCTTCTTCAGGCGGGCATCTGACTTCAACAACAAACTTCGAATATAAATTGCCATTCCATTCTTCAAGTGGGCACCCGATTACCAAAACTTGAAATGTATAGATCGAATGATTACCATCTCAGGAGAAAGATTCATCGGACTGAGATTTTGATGTCTTAGGAGAAAGATTCATCGGACTAAGACTTTGACGCTAGGAGATAATTCCTTAGACTAGTTCTAAATTGTTGTGATCTCAGGAGAAAGATTCATCAGACTAAGATTTTGATGTCTTAGGAGAAAGATTCATCAGACTAAGACTTTGACGCTAGGAGATAATTCCTCGGACTAGGTCTAAATTGTTGTGATCTCAGGAGAAAGATTCATCAGACTGAGATTTTGATATCTTAGGAGAAAGATTCATCAGACTAAGATTTTGACGCTAGGAGATAATTCATCAGACTAGGTCTAATCATCTTAGGAGAAAGATTCATCAGACTAAGATTTTGACGCTAGGAGATAATTCCTCAGACTAGGTCTAAATTGTTGCCTTACTTAAAATCTTCCAATTGTTGCTTCATTCTTCTTGTTGCTTTCATCTAAAACCTCTAATTGTCTTTTTTTTTTTCACTTCCTATTAAATTATCTTTAACTATAACTTCAAAACTAAATCGCCACTCCATTCTTCAGGCGGGCTCCCTGACTTCAACTACAACTCAACACTAAATCGCCACTCCATTCTTCAGGCGGGCTCCCTGACTTCAACTACCACTTCAAAATAAATCGCCACTCCATTCTTCGAGCGGGCTCCCTGACTTCAACTATAACTCAAAATAAATCGCCACTCCGTTCTTCGGGCGGGCTCCCTGACTTCAGCTACAACTTCAAAATAAATTGCCACTCCATTCTTCAGGCGGGCTCCCCTGACTTCAACTACCACTTCAAGATAAATCGCCACTCCATTCTTCAGGCGGGCTCCCTGACTTCAACTATAACTCAAAATAAATCGCCACTCCGTTCTTCGGGCGGGCTCCCTGACTTCAGCTACAACTTCAAAATAAATCGCCACTCCATTCTCCAGGCGGGCTCCCCGACTTCAACTACTACTTCAAAAATAAAATCGCCACTCCATTCTCCCGGCGGGCTCCCTGACTTCAACTACTACTTCAGAATTAAATCGCCACTCCATTCTCCAGGCGGGCTCCCTGACTTCAACAACATCTTTTGAAAATAAATCGCCATTCCTCTCTTCAGGCGGGCTCCTGACTTCAACAACATCTTTTGAAAATAAATCGCCATTCCTCTCTTCAGGCGGGCTCCTGACTTCAACAACATCTTTTGAAAATAAATCGCCATTCCTCTCTTCAGGCGGGCTCCTGACTTCAACAACATCTCACTAACTCCATCCCATCCATGTCGCCTTCCTTTGCTTCCTGCACCACTTTCTTCTTCCTGCATCGCTTCTTGGGCCATCCTTTCTTCCGAATTACCTTGTTTTGGAATTGCTTTCCTCCCGGGTCATGTTATTTTCTCTTGACTGCTGGGGACATCTTTGAATTGATTACTTACCTGCTGGGGATAATGCTGCTGGGGAAATCTTCTTTATTTCCTCCTTTTCTACTTCCTTCAAAACCTATCTCCCGAAATCGCCGGGGATTGAAATGTCATCAGCTGGGGATTACCCTGTCCGGGGATCCCTTTTCCTTCTTCCTCTTTCCAAAACTCCTTCGGGGCTCGTGCTTCGCTCCCTTGAAAAACTTGTAGGATATAATGCTGCCGGGGAAATCTCGAAATTAGTGTATCATTTTTCCGAGAACTGCTGGGGGTGGTACCGGCCTCTTGCCTTTCTGAACGCAAGCTTCCTCGTTTTGTCCTGTCTGCTGGGGGTATAATTTCCTCTATCACGGCTTGTTGTTTTCTTTCTTTCAAAGCTGCTGGGGACAACCGGGTTCAAAGATCATTTCCTCGCGTTATCTGGCTTCTTTCCCCAACCAGGTATTTGGTTTCGAGAAAATTTTCGCAACGGGAGAAAATTTTCTGCCCCAGTTTGAGAATCTTCTTCGTGGCATGCTTTTCTGCCAACAACCCCTCTTTTTCCTGTTTCAAATCAAAGAAAAATTGGTTAGTTTTAAAATGTGGTGGCTGGTTGTGGTGCTCCTGCTGGGGATGGTTCTCCTCTTCTTTCCCTGCTCTGCATTTCATTGTCAGACCCTGCCGGGGATGTTATCATTTGATGATATTCATGCCGGGGATAGTTTTCTCCTTTCTTGCTTCCCCGCCTTCCTTGACGACTCTTTATTCGCGAACCTTTCCACGTGGTTTTCCACCGACCACCCGAATTCCTATAATAGTGACCCTTCGTGAAGACCTTGCATGTTTTACTGGTGAACCATTTTCTTTATTCACCCTTGTCACTGAAAATACCTTTCTGCTGGGGATATCTCCTTTCTTGCTTCCCCGCCTTCCTTGACGACTCTTTATTCGCGAACCTTTCCACGTGGTTTTCCACTCACCACCCGAATTGCTATAATAGTGACCCTTCGTGAAGACCTTGCATGTTTTACTGGTGAACCATTTTCTTTGTTCACCCTTGTCACTGAAAATACCTTTCTGCTGGGGATATCTCCCCTTCTTTGGCGGCATATCTAAGGAATGGGCATTTCCCGACCTTCGAGTCTCATTGGCCTTGGTCTCGAGGTCATTATCCTTCATTGAAATATCCTTTTTCACACCGATCCACCCCTTTGTCGATTTCCTATTGCTGGGGAATATCCTTCTGGACACTGGTTTTGCGCTTAATCCCTCCTCACTTATACCACTTGGGTGTACCAATCAAATTCCGTCTTGCATAATTGGAAAGTTGATGGAAAATTTTGAAGTCATTTCTTACAAACAGACTCTATTGGGGAATTTTTTATGAAAGGAGAAAGATAAAAGGAAACAGAATAAAAGACAAAAAACGAGGATGACTCTCTAAAAAGAAAAATTATAAAATAACCCTATCAAACGTGGATACCAACTCTAATGGACATGACATGCACATATAGCCTACCATCCGTCGTTAAACCGCATTTTGTAATCTTCTCCTGGGGCTTTCCTATATCATTTCCAACCTTCGTTCGACTTGTAGTGCCCGAGGGGTTTTCACTACCAAGCCTCTCTCATTTCGGTTTTCTCTCAGCTTTCATCGCCTTATGGTGCCTGTGAAGGTTTTCACCGCTAAGACTCTCTCATTTGTGTTACTTTTCCACTGGGGATTGGTGGTGCTACTGCTAAGATTCTCTCATATTTCTTCTGCTGCAGATCCGAGTCTTTTCCGATGGGAATCAGAGTGTTATGTTCTGATAAGACTTCTCTCATTTGCCCGACTTGGCCTCTTTTAAAGATTGGTCAAAAGGTCTTTCTTTGGACCGTAATGTGGATTTGGATAAGGCTAGAAAGAAATGGTATTAAAGGCTCGAAACAAAACAAAATGGGTTCAAAATTACAACCTTCGAGTCTACATCTTCCTTTATAAACACAACTTTTGTCGCCCTAGTTTCTAGCTTGGGGATTTTTATTTCTTTATTTACACTATGACCGAGCTGTGAAGCGCCTACGTATCCTCTTTGAGGAATCAGGTCAAACGTAGTTCCCAATTCCTCTTTTTCAAGTTTCCTTTTTTTTCCACACATTTTTCTTTTTCTTTTCTTTATCTCTTTTTGTTGTTTTTTTTTCTTTATTTTTCTTTATCCATTTCTTTTCTTACCTTTCAAACTTGTGTTTCTATTCTTTGCAACTAATTCCGAAGAAGGGGTATGAAAGAATTTAAAGTAAGGCTCAAAGGGTTGACGATGGATAAAGTGTTTGGATAGCCGAACAAAATGCCTTCGTCATTCCAATCTTCAAAACATGCCAAGTGTAAACAACATAATTAACGTTCGTCATGTCTTTAAAGCACTGTTGGGCAACACTCTCATTTCCATTATTATGAACGACCCCATGTCAATTTTGGCAGCATGCCTTTAACGGTTTTCTTTTACTTGCCCCAGTTTCTCACGACTCGGGTTTCGAATAATCTCAAACCGTTCTTACTTCATTTAAATATCTCGATCACCTCCCAATGGTTTTGTGATTAACTTTTAAGATCGGGCCAGAACTATGCGCGCACGTCATGTCACTAGAGCTAGCAGAAAAAGAACTATAGGAAGGAGAGGACTAAATAACAGAAAATGTCTAGAAATAATATAAAATAGGTCATTGTATTAACCGATAAAACAACGACTCGAACAACCAAAAAAACAAAACTGGGGTACAATACTTAGAACGAACCTAGACCCCTTTAGATGAGACACTAAGATCAAAAGAAAAATACAAGGATAAAAGGTTTGAGCCACAAAACAACATTCGGATTACCATTCTGAAATAACTCGGACAAATAGAAATGACAACAAAATAAGCCACCACAAATGACTCTCCAATTGATAAGCTTGACATTTAGCCACGAATTTGATTATCAGAACCACTAGGGCCTTCTCTCATTTCAGTCGGCAAATTCCCGAGTGGATTCTCATATTCCGTGTCACCAGGCATCACCGTCAGAAAGTGTGTATCATCATGTGCAGGTAAAGGATTCAGTGCAACATTCTGGGTGCCAGTGTTATGAATCACAATCAATCTTTCTTGGATCATCCTTTCTATTTCCCTTTTCAAATCCCGACAACTTTCCATGTTGTGCCCCCGGGCATGGGAATGGTATTCACACCTTTTAGATGGGTCAAAGCTCCTTGCACGTGGGTCCACATGATTTGGAGGGATGGGTGAAATCATGTCCTGTTGCTTTAACTTCTCAAATAAGCTTTCATAGGAAACTCCTATTGGTGTGAAATTATCCTTCAACTTCGGTTCCCTTCTATGCCCTTGGTTTGGAAGTGGGTTATAAGGTATTTGGAAATTTTGCAGAGGTTGATAGAGATTTTGTGATGCTCGTGCTCGCTTTCTTGGATGATTTGATGGCTGAATAACATACTGGGGTGGATCAACCGAGTATGGTGGGTTCGGAGGTGGATAGTAATGCTCGGGGGAGTTATGGAAAACCTGTCGAGACATCGCATACCGTCGAGGTGTTCTTCTGGAACCTTTTCTTGACCCCGATATCATCATGACTTCTTCATCCCTCTCATTCGTGTCACTAGATTCAAATTGGACAGCCTGAGCTGCAGCCTTGAGAGCCGCTTGACTTATAATTCCGCCTGTCTTAAGACCGTTCTCTACCATTTCTCCCATTTTGATTACATCCAAGAAGGATTGACCAACCGCAGACATCATGTTCTAAAAATAATCCGGCTCTTGAGCCCGAAGGAAGACAGTGATTAACTCATGGTCATCCATGAGTGGCTCAGCACGAGCCGCTTGCTCTCTCCATTTAAGGGCATATTCCCTGAAACATTAACTTGATTTCTTCTTCAGATTTGAAAGGAAAATGCGGTCTGGGGCAATGTCAATGTTGTATTGGAATTGTTTGACAAAAGCTTGTGCCATGTCGTTCCAGACGTGCCAGCGAGATGCATCTTGATCCCAAAACCATTCAGAGGCTACTCCTATAAGGCTTTCCCCAAAGTAAGCTATTAACAATTCTTCATTTCTTCCCGGACTCCTTAGTTGATTGCAATACCTTTTCAAGTGGGCTATTGGGTGTCCATGTCCATCGTACTTTTCAAATTTGGGAATCTTGAAACCAGGTGGCAAGTGGACATCGGGAAACAAGTATAGATCTTTGAAAGCAACACTCTTTTGACCTGCCAACCCGTGCGTGTTTTTCAACCGATGTTCTAAGCTTTTCAATCTTTGGGTTATTTCCTCCTGTACCATCTTTCGGGGATCTTGCGTTGTCCGCTTGTCACAAACCAAACACCTTCTACTTACTTTGCAATTCAAGACAAAACATGTTAGAATGGACTCAGCCAGTCCTTATCAAATTTTTTTTTATTTTTATTTTTATTTTTTTTATATATATATATATATATATACAGTTGTGGTCGAATCTTATGGAGATTGCCTACGTATCATGACCCCGCATGAATCAGACCGAGCGTAGTTCTCGCAAATTAATGCAAGAAATAAAGAGATGTTTATTTGATGATTTTTTTTTGAAGAAAAATTATAAAAGCCGACTCCAACTACAAATTTGAAAAACTTTCACATTTTGTACCGGAGATTTCTACAAGAATAAGAATATTTTTGGTGTCAATTATGACTATTTCTACAAAATTGGCCACACAATGGCTTATTTGACAAAATGACTATTTTTTGCAAAAATTATTTAAGAAAGATAAACTTGAAATTTTTTTATCATGTGGCTCATGGGGCATCGTTCGGCATCACCATAAGCCAACACAAGACTATTTTTTATAAATTGTCCATATAATGGCTTATTAAGACAAAGTGGCTTTTTTTGCAAAATTTTTAAAAAATTATCCTGGGGCCTATGGGGCATCGTTCAGCACCGACACAGGCCAACACAAGACTGAGAAAGTTAAAATGCAAAAATATGGCTATTTCAGCAAAATTCAGGCCATGTAATGGCTTATTTGATAAAGTGGTTGTTTTTGTAAAGTTGAGTGATGACTCAAAACTTGATTTTTGCGGATACAGCCTTTCGACATTTCCGCGAGGGAATATTTCAAGGTTGTGTCCAAAATTATTTACAAATGACTCAAAGTGGCTATTCTTGCAAAAACAGCCTTCCGGCGTCTTTTTGAGGGACATTCGGCTTATTTTAAGCAAGAATAGCATCCCCGACTTATTTATAACAAAATCAAAAATTTGATATTTTTTGGTTATTTTTTGCAAAAGGGGTGTGAACCCGGACTTGATTTTGCGGCTATGGCCTTGCAACATTTCCACAAGGAATATTTCAAGGCTGTGGCTGCAAATTATTAAAAATGATTCAAAGTGGCTATTTTTGCAAAAAACAGCCTTCCGGCGTCCTTTCGGAACATTCGGTTATTTGCAAAAACGGCATCACTTTGATTTTATTGACAAAATTAAACACACATTTTTTTTTGAATTTTTAAAGGGGTGGTTGGACCCGATGAGGGTTGCCTACGTATCCCACCTAATGGCGAGAATCAAACCTGCGTAGTTCGGTCAGATTATTTTATGACCAATTATTTCAACAAAATTGTTCTTCCTATTTTTCAAATTTTCAAATTTTCGACAGCATTTCGTCAATATTTTTGATATTTTTCTATTCCAAAATTCTATTTCTTTTTTTTTGTTTTCAGGAATTTAACCAATCATCATAATAATACATGATAAATAAATGCAACATATAATATGCTCGGTCTTTGATTATCGGGTCACCTGTCCTAGACGGACCCAACCCCTGTGTTGAGTCCCCTAAGTCAAATGCAACGTGATGCAAATAAGCGTTTCCTACTAGGGATCCGGCATGAAGTCATGTTATTCTAAGCTCGGAACCTCGGTATGTGATCTAGACTGTGTACCCAAGCGGACAACTCGGGCTGAGGAAGGAGCTCCTTTCCGGGAACCAAAAGGCCAACCGGCTTAGAAACTTTCCGAGCCTCTTTATTATTTCGGGGTATGATCGACACTAACAGAATAGGGAGTCTCAACCAGTGAGCACATCCTCGGGGGTGAGAAGTGAAGGGTTTGCGGCACAGTTTTATATACAGTTCACGCAATATCAAAGCGGTAAACATATAACAGTTTGTATATACAGTGCAACTAGTATCAAAGCGGTAGACATGTAGCACATTAATTAAACATGTAATAAAATCAGATATAGACAAAACAACAATTTAACTGAGCTCGAATTCTTAGACCCTGAACCGAAGTTCATGACACTTTGATCCCCAGCAGAGTCGCCAGAGCTGTCACACCTCCTTTTTCCGCACCCGCGGGAGCGCCAGGAGTTTTTCCAATTAAAGGACAATCGAAACGGGATCCATTTTATTTAATTTTCAGAGTCGCCACTTGGGAAAATAATGGTGTCCCAAGTCACCGGTTTAATCCCGAACCGAGGAATTTTATGACTCTGTATTACAGTCTGTGTACCAGAAATCTGGATAAGGAATTCTGTTAACCCGGGAGAAGGTGTTAGGCATTCCCGAGTTCCGTGGTTCTAGCACGGTCGCTCAACTGTCATATTTGGCTTCTTTATCCGATTTTATAATATGCCTTAACTTATGTATAAATTTTAATTTTTAACCTCTTATGATATTATTATTATAAAAATTATTATTATTATTATTATTATTATTTTTACAAAGAATTGCAACATTGTGAAAATGTATCTCGAACCACGTCGCACCAGTGCACCCGTGGTTGTCAACACATTTCGACTTCGTTGAGATTTAGATTTGGGTCACATAAATGTGCACCCGAGTTTAGGAAAGTAAATTATTAAAGGCGCATCTAAAGCAACCAACGCATTATTATTTTAGGGAAGGCCATGAAATTTGCTAAACAGCCCGTCCCGAAATCTAAGCGTTTAAAATAACCATCTATTGAGACCCCCGCAATTTGTGTGTTATTTGGCGAGGTTTGTCTCATTTATTATTTAACAGTTAATTAACCCAAAGTAATTACGATCTTCATTATTCTTTCAAAACTTGGGATTATTGCAGACCTTGCATTTTTCCATAAATTATATTGCCCCTTTTGAAGACACTCATACCGATAAACATGTCAACGCCTCAAGGAGATTATCATGATATGAGCAAAATAAATTATACTAGCGTAACACTAAGTGAATAAATCAACGCCAAACTAATTTATAAAACACTTAACAGAACTTCATCAATAGGATGCAAATAAACAAAAATAAAATAATAAATCAAAAGACATGGAAAAGATAAAACAGAAAGTTAACAAAACACCCGTTTCTATACTAACAAAAACACAAAGAAATGTACTGACCTGAAAATCACATTTGACACCTTTCAACATATATAAACGTCTTCCGGCGGGTTTACAAGATGAAAGCGATGTTGTAGCTGAACACGAACTCTTGACCGTAGACCTTAAATGGCAACCTCGAACGGAACTCACACTGGACTTCAATGGATAGCAAACAACAGCGAACTGTGGGTGATTCGTTGCTGCTGTTCGTGGTTAACGAAGGTGGCTTCATTGACGACGAGTAGAAGAAACAACCATGGTCGATGGTCAACGGAAATGGAGGTGAAGGTGACGAGAGGCTGGTTTTACTGATTTGAAGGTGTTTTGGGACTGTTTTGGTTGTCACTGTTCGGAGATGAAGTAGTAGTGAGCTATTGCGTCAATAGCGTGAGGGAGAAGCAGTAGCTCTAGGTGGTCATTTGACGGGCAGCAGTGATGCAGCAGTGGTCGTTTGGACGTAAAGGAGGCAGCAACGGCAGGCCGTAGGTTGACGACACAGCAATGGCGCTGATGGTTGCTGCTGGACGTGAGGGTCGCTGCTTCTGGACGTGAGCTTGCTGCTTCTGGACGTGAGCTTGCTGCCTTTGTGTGTGTATTGTTTTTGTTTTTCTGAAGAAGATGATCCAATTCAGATGGGGTCCCCCGCTTCTCTTTCTTTTTCTGTCCGGGTACGCATGTATCTCTATCTCCTCCAAAAAATGAGAAAGCCGTGCCTTTTTTATATCCAAGCAGACAGCCCTCTCCCGTTTTTTTATCTCTTTTTCTCTGACCAATCCCCCCCCCCCTTCTGACCGTGAACTCCCCCATCCCCTTTTATTAAGTAGGAATCTTGTTTTATGTTAAAATCCAACCCATCCCTCACGTGAGCCCCCCTATTGTCTTTTTTGTCTTTTCTTTTTTTGTTTTTTATTCTCTTTTTATTTTTTAATCATTCTCCCATCCCTCCCCCTTAGTGTAGTGTCGGGTTATTACGGGCTATGTCCGAAAATTATAAAACCGGGTAGTTTGAACCCGAATATTATTCTTCGCCCGGAACCGAGAATGAGAACACGATGTTATTAATTAATCACTACGTAAGCAAAATAACTGTAAGACTAATAATTAAAACAAAAATTATTTTTTATATTTTCCAAAATTAAAGTAACTACAAAATGTTAATGAAACTATTTTTTTTTATTATTTTCGTTTTTATAAAAAGATAAAAATATAAAGTACTATTTTTTTTTTGTATTTTTCAAGTTTAAAAATGACTACGAAACATTAATAAAACTATATTTTTTGTTATTTTTTATCTTAAGGTAGAAATAAAGTAAAAGAGTCAAAATTAGCTAAAATAGCTATATTAGCCTAAACTAAATATTTTATGCTAAAAATATAAAAAATCTCGGGGAGGGTCAAAAATCACGTGTTTACAGCTGCCCCTCTTTGACTGAAAACACAAAGAGTTTTTAGGTCATTCAGACGTCGTTTGGTCGGGTTTTTGATAGCATGTAGGTTTCAGAAGTTTTGGTTGAAACTTAGGCTAGAATCCTCCATAATTTGATGATTCTTGTGTTTAACGGTATGTTTTTATGGTTGGAACAAGTTAGTATAGTAATTTGGAGTATGTTGGTGCTTTTGGTTGAGGTCCCGGGGGCATCGGGATGAGTTCGGGTGATTAAACGGAAGAAAATGGAATTGCAGCAGGTCTGGTGTTTTCTGTCACCTGTTGTTTCCACTTCTGCGGAGCTTGGACCGCAGAAGCGAGTCCGCAGAAGTGGAGGAGGAAGCGCAGGTGCGAAATTTGAAAGGGGCAGCTGAGTTCGCAGAAGCGAACATATGATCTCTTAGGCGGGCCCGCAGAAGCGATTGTGGTCGGCTGGAAATTTTCCACAGAAGCGATGGTAGACCGCAGAAGCGGTCTTGGACAAGTAAAGGAAAAGCTGCAGAAGTGGAAGCTTCTCCTCAGAAGCAGGATCGCGGAGGCGACCCCAGTGCCGCAAAAGCGATAAGTCACTGTAGGTTAAAGCTTCAACTCTTTTCGAAATTTTAGAGCATTAAAAATATTTCAGGCTTCGAACTAGGAGAGGATTTTGGCGATTTCGAGGAGGAAATCAAGGGGTATCATCAGGTAAGCACTCATGGACTCAATTTATGTTAATATATTGATAAAATCATGGAATTTATCTCTGAAAAAGGAGAACTTAAGGTGTAACAATGGAGGATTTTGCTCTAAGCCTAAGAGAATGAAAATTGACGTTTTGAATCAGCAAACGAACTCCGATTTCGATAAACTTTATATGGTTAGACTCATGAGAGTACGAGTGTTCTGAAAAAATAAAAATAATTCCATTCTGAGTCGATGACTAGAGGGGTATTTTGGTTATTTCACCCATTTTCGCGTTGTAGCTTTAATTTTATCAGTGTAATTGGTTACTTGCGATGTAATTTACACTATGTAATTGGTTTGAATATATTTGGGCCACTCAAAGTCGGATACTCGTGGCAAGGGAGTCATTTCTTAGCGGTTTTGTACCGGGATTGAGGTAAGTGAACCTTACGTGGGGGACTTTCTCCCCTAGGATATATATGTATTGATTTAAATGCCTTGTACGCGAGGTGATGGGCGTGTACTTGCAAAAATTGTTGAAACCCACTTTACTTGAATTGCTCAATCTGTGTTATCTTTGTTATTTAATTGGTTTAACTGTAAGATTTATCTTGTGTTAGGTAGGGAAGCATGATTAGATAAGATTAACTGCATAATTACCTACTTGTCTTAGTTGAATTTCCTAGAACATGTTGAGACTGAATTAGCTATTAGTTGTAACACTGTACTTCATATTTCTCTGTGTTTTCTCTTATTTGATTGTGTTTGTGTTTTGTCGACTGCGGGTTCAATTCCCTGAGATGCGGTGCTACTGAGTTAAAGGACTGCAGGTTCAATTCCCGGAGATCCTGAGATACTGATGTATGGACTGCGGGTTCGATTCCCGAAGATCATGTGATACTGATATAAATGACTACGGGTTCAATTCCCGGAGATCTAGTGCTATTGAGGTAAAGGAATGCGGGTTCGATTCCCGGAGATCCTGAGTTGTTGAGTATAAAAGGACTGCAGGTTCAATTCCCAGAGATCCTGAATTGTTGATTTGTACTTGTTGTGTTGATTTCTCTTTGTTAGCTTAACCGTAGACGACTTGTAGTAATTATTTCATTTACTGTTATTTCAGATGTATTCCTATTTTATACTGTTCGGTGTTTTTATCATTATTTTTATTATTCTCAGTAGGGCCCTGACCTTCCTCGTCACTACTCCATCGAGGTTAGGCTTGGCACTTACTAAGTACCGCCGTGGTGTACTCATGCTACTCTTCCGCACACTTTTGTTGTGCAGATCCAGGTACATCAGAGCAGGCTCACTACCGGCTACTTAGGAGCATTTTCAGGAGACTCGACGTATGAATCTGCTACATCCGCAGATCCGGAGGGTCTTCTTCTATTCTTCGTAGTGATGTCAATTATTTCTTTATTTCGATTGTATAGACACTCTTGATGTATAGAGCCACAGTTGTACTCTCTTAGTCTGTGTTGCCCGTGAGTTTCCGGGTCTTGGTGGTTGTGTATTCTGGTATTTGGTAAAGTGTATGTGCCGAGCGGTACCTAATACATTTCTTTATATCATTCCGCTGTTATCTTAACTATTGTTCATAAGAGTTGTATATTCCGCATTGAGTTAGGCTTACCTAGTTGCGAAGACTGGGTGCCGTCATGACAGGTTCACGATTGGTGAACCAGGGTCGTGACATCAACATTTCGAAGATGTCTCCCAATATAACTATACTAGTAAGCTATATGTGTCACATCCTATACATGTGTTTGCTAACATGAATACAGGATTACATTAGTAGCCTAACTATAGATATCTGTTCAGTGCTTCCATGTATTCCGGCCAATTGCTGTGTATATGACTTTTGACATGAAGATACGAAGTGATCTCTCGGCATATCCGCTCTGCTGAAGTACTTCCATTTTGAAATCTGATCAAATTCCTGTCCCTTCATAAACTGTGAGCAGCATGCCAAATACTGCTACAATAATGTTGCCAATCTCTTTCTTCTTCCTAGCATGATAATTCATACAGTTTAGTAGGGGAGTTTTACTCCTAGTACAATTCTTAAAAAGGTAAAAATCAACCTTGTACATCAACCACTAATATAGTAATGAGATTCACGCCATGATATCTAGTTGGGTGTGGATATCATGACCCTCTACTAGTCATGTGCAACCGTTTACAATACTTTCAAAGGTCTTAGATTTAGTTCCGTGTTCGGGGGATGTCGTCTTGTCAGGCCCAGTGGCGAGCACCCCATTCCAGCCTCGACTCAATGGGTCCCCAGATGCGGTCTCTACTTCATACACTTACACTTCTTACTTTGTTTCACTCTCCGAGAACTCGGGGTGTGCACTAACCCCAAGTTCACCCGTATACACATTGAATAATGCAAAAATAGATAAATTATCTGTCCTGGCCTATATTTAATACAGACAAAAAATGGGTTAACCGACAAATAATATGAATATTTATATTATCCATGGCTTTATGAATACGATCACTTTTGAGAGAATTCCTAGTCTCCCGAACTTGAGGAACCCCTAATTTGAATCTTTACAAACACTACAACATTATGCATCTATAGCTACGAATTCTCAGTTACAAATATGAAAGTCGTGGCTAATACCTAACAATAGCCACAAAAATTAAAATTTCATAGCTATTTATAATTTCGTAAAATTTATTAGCTACAAAAATATATTGGCAAAGCTAATTCTTTATTTTTGCTATAGTTGCTAATTACCGTGGCAATAATGATCTGAATAGCTACAAATTTATTGCTACAATAAAACTTCGTAGCTAATGGTATATTTTTTGCTACGCATTTGAAGTTACTATAGCAATAACAACCTTATAGCCACAAAGAATTTTTTGAAATAAGATGTTATAGCTAAATAGATCTTTTTGCTTCAAGGTGTAAAATCCATGGCAATAAGTGACTTAATAGCTACAGACTTATTCATACAATTTAATTTTGTTGCTAATAGAAAGTTTTTGTCACGTGTCTGAAGATATTGTAGCAATACTAACTTTTTAGCCACAAAAATTACTTGAAATGAAATATTGTAACTAAATAAATATTTTTGCTTCAATTATAAAATTATAGTAATAGCTCGCTAAAGAGCTACAGATTTATTTTCAGAATAAAATTCATCGCTAAGTATAATCTCGCATCACGCATTTGAAGTTATTGTAGTAATATTTTGCCATAATAAATAATTTAAAGAAAATTTTCAATCAAAAAGAAATTGTTTTATTCAAGTTATAAAAAATCGTGACAAAAATTGAATATTATTACAAGTATTAATTATGACAACTTGATATAGCCACAAATTGAGGGTCAATATACTTACGTAGCTAAGTTATAACTTTTTGTCATGCACATGAAATTACCATATCAATAATATTATATTATTTTGAATCACTATAAATTATTCATAACAAAAACTTATAGTTAAATAAATAGTTTTACTTGATTACAAAAATCATTACAAGAGTTTGTCCAAAAAAGATAAATTTTATGAAAAATGAATTTTAATATATTACACCTAAAATATTAAAAAACAATTGTAACTGTTGTCACACCTCCCTTTTTACTACCCCAACATGCGTAAGGTGTATAAATACACTTGTAGGGTATACCCCGACGCTCAATTACCCGAGACGGATAAAATAACGTAAGGGAAGGAGTTTTTCCAATTTAAGGACAATCGGTTCGGGATATATTTAGAGATTAATCAGAGTCGCCACTTGGGAATGACAATGGTGTCCCAAGTCACCGGTTAATCCCGAATCCGAGGAATTTTGACTCTTTGAAATGTCTTGCGAAGCAGAGGTCCGGATAAGGAACTCTGTTAACCCGGGAGAAGGTGTTAAGCATTCCCGGATTCCGTGGTTTTAGCACGGTCGCTCCACTGTCGTTCTTGATTTTTGCTCGACTCAGTTATAGATTTTAACAACATAATGTGATTTTACGTTGAATGTTATATTTTAGGAATTTGCGACATTGCGGAAACACGCCTCGAGTCGTACCGCAACCAGTACGCCTATGACTTTTGGTGTATTTCGGCTTTGCCGAGATTTGGATTTGAGTCGCACCAAGTGCGCACTCGTTCATAGGAAGGTATGTTAAAATCGTGCCCTAAAGCAATGTCTATCGGCTTTTACATCTTTTGGGAGAAGCTATGGAATTGGCTATTAGCTTTCCCGGATCTATTTGTGTTATACCATTACTAAATGGGGGCCCCGGTGTTATTCGGGCGAGGCTCGTCCCAACTTTCATTAAAGGATTCGATAATTGTATTTAACTAAGTTTTTCTAGATTTGTTCTTTCCTTAATTGTATTGCTACACTATAGTAATCCAGGCCCGTCGAATTCTTATTACTTATTGGGCCTGGTCTTCTTTTCGTTTCGCTTAGCATGGATCAGCATTGGTCCAGGCCTTTAAGGCCCAGGCAGTCTCCAGGTTGTTTTGGGCTTAAGCTTGCTGGCCTTATTAACTTCACATTGTGGTTCAAAGATAGTTTGCATATTGAGCCAAGAACCGATAAATAATATGAAATAACGATAAATGCAAAGAACTATAAAACACTAATCAACTGGATTTAAGAATCGAAATCAGATTGATTTTATTCATTGAAAAAAGATAGAGCTATTGTACAGGAAATTCTATAGTTACAACTAATTAGGAGAACTGAATTAACATGCTACTTTTATTTACACTTCTATTGATCTAATTACTAGCCATATTACCAGATTTATTACACTAAGGAAATTTGCACAATGTTTATCACTAGAGTTATGCTAATTACCGTTTAAGGGTTAAAAATAATTCTATGAAGACTGTCTATTATAGGAAAATCAAAGAGTAATTAAACTGATTGACTACAAATTATTGAAGACTAAACCATTCATCACCATCAATTCATCCTACTTGAACCACTTCAATATCTAATCATTTCCTCTATTGAGTATTCATAACTGGACTCTGACCCTTAGAATTAATTGAACTATTCAAGCAGAATTTAAACGTTCCAATTACTTAATTACAATGATCCTAAGCATCTATGTGATTTTTGAGAAACGCTCATACTACTGATTTTACCAGGACCTTATTACCAGATTATTAATGTTGCAGATATCACTAATTAACTTATGTTTTAGAGCATTTTCCTAATTAACTAAGTGTTAAGCTATCTACGCTACACTACCACTATACTACTAACTATTACATTGTTTCTGTTTTTGTTTTTCAACTACTATACCATTACAATTAAGCTACTGATTAAATAATACAAAAATGGCAAATAGATTAAAATAAGTTCTTCATTCCATTACAGCATTTCAGCGACTACATCTTCAAGTGTAAGAGTAAAGTGTACCTGGATCAAATAGAAAGAGGACCAATGAGTCTAAGGGATGAGAAGTAATCAGCAATAGAATCAATCAGCAGTGAATGCAACAGTGAAGAGAAGGAAGCACGGCACACAGCAATAGAAAAGTCCACAGCAAACAGAGAAGACCCAGGTAAATAACCCAATGAAATCCGATAGGATACCCAGAAAATTCTACTGTTGTATTGCTAATTATAAAAGCCTATATATTTTCAGATTGCTTTAGCTTGGAACCCCAATATTAGCTCAGATTGTTCTACCAGTGGAATCCCCTTTTTCAGCCCCTTTTTTGAGATATTTATAGCTAACCTTTAGGGCTGAATACTTGGGGAGGAAGTAATGGGATTAATCCCACTTCCCCCCTCCTAAAATTGCCCATTATACACTTTAGTCCCATTTTCAGTTACCAAAACCCTTCCAGCATGTGCTGGAAGGTTCCAAAAGATTCCTTTTAGGGCCTTTTTACTAGTGAAATGTGAGTGAAACGGTTGTGGAAGAACATGAATCAACAAATTCAACAGGTATTCTTTTTCATTTATTGATCTTTGTCGATTCATTTGATATGTTTACTTGAAGTATATTTATGTAATCTATAAATGTAGGCCCTAACATTTTGAAAAGAAAAACCAGAGGCCCTACACGATGTGTGAATATAATCAATTTACAAGAAGGACAAAAATTGATCGTTCAATTTGATGAAGATCACCAAGCTATTGGCGAGAATGCAACCGATTTCACTTGGTTTTTGGGTCAAACAGTGAGAAGCCGAACTTGTTGCCCATTAAAAGTAAATGGTTGGAAAGAAATAGAGCAAGATAGGATCGACCACATGTGGGACATTATCTTGGTAAGAAAATTAGTAAACTAATAAAATTTATATATATTTTTAATTTTGATGGATTGGCAATTTGAGATACTAAGCAAGTTTGGTTTTAAATCAATACTTCTAACTTTTAAAATGATATATTTTATTTTTTATAGGAAAAATTTAATTTTGATGTCTCAGAGGGAAGAAAAGGTGCAATACTTGGTCATATGAGTGACCTCTATAGAGACTATAGGCACAAGTTGAAAAATAAGTATTTTGATTCAAAAGAAACTTATGCACTTCGCTTACGGAATAAGTCTAAACTTCTCACTATAGATGAATGGAAATATTTGGTCAACCTTTGGAGTGGTGCTGACTTTCAGGTATTGTAATTAATCTGTTTATTCTTTTTAAATTATTATATGTTGTAGAAACTAATATTATCAAAAAAATTTAAACTTTTGTTCAGAAGAAAAGCACGCAAAACAGGGCAAATAGATCGAAACGTTCCTTGCCTCCATATAGTGGAACCAAAAGTTATGCAAGACTTAGATACGAAATGGTATATATGAACAACAAGATTATTTTTTAGAACAAAGTTATAAGCATTATATTCACATGTCTTATTCAATTAATGAAAATGATTATTATTTTCACAGGAGAAAAAAACTGGAAAAGCTCCATCTCGTGTTGAAGTTTTTCTGGAATCTCGCAAGAGAAAAAAAGGAAAAGAAGTTGATGCTTTCCAACAAGATATCATTGTAATGTCAATATGTTCTATTTTATATTTTATCTCCTTTTAGAATATACATTTGCACTTATGTTTAATTAATTTTCATTATTGATCGTAGGTTCAATTTGACCAATTAAAAGAGCAGCAAAAAGAAGGAGAAATTTCTTTAAATGATGATGATATCTTTGAGAAAGTACTTGGGGTAGAAAAAAATGGATATCTTCGAGCATACGGTCCCGGAAAGAATATCAGTGAATATTTTGGAGGTAGACCAACAAAGATACAACTTATAAAGCAAGTAGAAATGGCCAGAAAAGAAGCAAATGAGCGTGTGGAGGAAGTTAAAAGGGAAGCTAAGAAACAAGTCGAAGAAGTTAAAAGGGAAGCTGATGAAAAAGTTGAAGAAGTCAAGAAAGAAACTGATAATAAATTAGTGGAGATTGAAAAACGGTGGGAAAAAAGATTCCAAATGATGCTTGCAGCTCAAAATCGACAGCCAAATGATGCAAATCAAATCGTAAGTAACTTATTACACTATTTACTAATATATTTTTATATCATCCTTACAAAAAGTTATTCTTATGAACAAGTAAAATTTATTTTTCTCAGCAAAAATACTTTGTTGTACTATTTTTTTTATATATATATTTCTAATTGTTGTTGCAGGTTGCAGAGTAGTGCTGAAAGCATCAAGATTGACGGGGACGTGAATAATTATTATTTCTTTTGTAAAAGCATATTGATATGTTTGAGTAAAATAATATTCCACTACTTTGAATGATATTGTTGAATATTTTTTTTAATATCGTATTTATTAGATAATTACAATTGAAGGTATATTTCATGCCAAAAATAGTTTCTTGCCTGCATTATATGAATTATTGTGGCTATTAGTATTCGAGGCAAAATTCTCAATTAGTAGCTATGAAGTTTTGAATCGTAGAAAAACATATATACAATTAAACATAGCTATAAATTTTTATTTTCATAGCAAATGAAGAAAATCTCTTGCAATAATTTTGTGTTTCGTGGCAAAAAAAGTATGAAATTTAGCTATGTATTTTTAGTTTGTAGCTAAACATATATATATATATATATATAATTGCTACATAGCACGAACATGGCTACATATTTTTACTTTTCGTAGCAAACAAAGAAAATATTTGCTATAATAAGATATATTTCATGGCTAAAAGTATGAATTTTTAGCTACAATAAGAAAATATTTGCAGCAAATACTTCAAATTCATTGCTATGAATGTTTCATCTGTAGCTGAATAGGAGTACTATTGCTACGAAACTAAGCCATAAAAATAGCCACAAAATTTAAAATTACGTGGCAAATAAATTTAATCTTTTGCTATAATACAACACTTTGTAGCTACAAAATAAATATAGCTACACATTTTATTTATCGTGGCAAAAGAATAAAATTATTGCTATAATCATCTTTTCCGTGGCAAGAATGTATTATCTTCACAGCTAGAACACAAAAAAATTCCGTAGCAATACGTATTAGTCCTTAGCCATGGGTCATGTAAAGTTTGTAGCTAACTTTTAGTTACGCCACTTCTTGCTACGAATGCTACGGAAAACAAATTCGTGTCTAAAGTGTTTAACTACGGAAATTTTCATAATTAGCTACATTTTGTTTTGTAGCTATAAATACATTATGTTGTAGTGAAATGCAAATTTTAAATTCATTGGTTATCTATTAGTTATCAAGTTGTTATCAATATTTTTGTAAATGGATAATATTAATCTTATATATCCATATTTGACCCATTTTTAAAACGTTCATTATTCAACCTATTTTTAGTGGATCATACGTATGTATAACTATTTTTTTAATCTATTTTACCACCACTATATATAACAAAGCATAATGGTACATGTAGTACACTAGACATGAGCACTGCTATTTAGTAGAGTTCCCAAGTGAGACAATTATCCGATATGTATACTCAATGACAATGTTATTATAGTGTTGTGTACTTTATACTATGACTTTTTATTAATGAGAAGTTCATATAAATCTCCTTTGAGAAATGTCTTTGTATTGAATAGCCGTTTATTTTTATTAATTTGTTAGGCAACTATATTTTTTATTAGCTAGGTGCAACTAAGAAGCAAGTAAAGCTCATACAAATTTTAATTTAATTGCTGGCACTAAAAAGCTTTAGCCGCAGAACTTTAGGAGATGCTCTTAATATATTAGGAGACATTAAATAATTCAAGATGGTAGGTTAGATTATTCAATTCAGTAGGTTCATCCCTTAACATGAAAAATAATACATATAAAAGATGCTGAGAGATATATATAAAACAACAACAAGCCCCGTAAAATTCTACAAGAGGGATCTGGAAAGGGTAAAGTCTACGTAGATCTTAACCCTATCTAATGACGATAAAAAAGCCATTTTCGAAAGATGCTAGGCTAAAAGAAAGTGAAAATGAAGCGATAAATAGACAATAACAACAATAGATAATTAGACATGGACGCAAATAAAAATACGTGCAACAACATATATCTAATATATATGTATATCCATATAGCAAATACAAACATCATATATGTTCAATTCTCAGCCAGATATTCTAATTGCCCTAGATAAAGGAAAATGCAATCCATGTTAAACGAAAAGCATTTTGTATGACCAATAAGGGTTATAATTGAATGGTAATTACACTTTTATTATGAATTAGAGGTCTTGAATTTAATCCCTAAATATGAAATAGCCTTTGTTATAGAATGTTTTGCTCCAATGTGAAACTTGTAGGCCGAATTTAGATATAGTTAGCCCAATACCGATATCGAATACCGTGAAAAACACTAGCACATTCTGTAGGTTCTTTAGTAAGTTGAGTCTAAAAAAACAATCTATATATCTAGCTACCAATTTTTGGTACTCCATTAATGTAATATTCAATCTAAAAATATATCTTAATAACATTTCTGGTACTCCATCGATGTAATATTCAATCTTCGCAACGCAAGAAGTTCAGATGATGATGCTATAAATAGAGGCAAAATGTTCATTAGTTTCCTCATCCTTGTCACAACTAAATAAACTGTTTAAAATGTTTTCAAGCAAGGATAAAAAAATGGAGTTAAATGCATTTATACTTATTGTTTTGGTTATTTTACTTGTGATAACATCTGAACTTGCAGCTACGGAGTTGGCTAAGAGTCCCACCAATTCTATGGACAAAGGTGAGATTCCTTCATTTTAGACAATCGACATATTCTCTTCCTACATGCAAAATATTACCCCCTCCATTTCCGTTTCAATTTATATGAATCTATTTGATTGAGCATAAAGTTTAAGAAAAGAGAGAAGACTTTTGAATTTGTAGTGTAAAATAAGGCACATATATTTGGTGTGACTATAAATCATTGCATAAAGGTAAATTGTTTCTAAATAAGAAAATGGGTAATTCTTTTTGACACGGACCAAAAAAAAATAGATTCACATAAATTTTAACAAGAGAAGTATTCTTTAGTACTCATTTTATTCGATAGACTTTGACTAGACAAAAAGATTAAAAGTTAAATAACAATTTTGAAATTTATATTCTAAAACAGATCATATTTTCGTACATGCGGTTATCAATCATCTTAGTATGGATCATTCGGTTCGAAGACAAGTTATACGAGAGCTAGTTATGTTCGGCTTAGTTATATTAAAATTATTATACTGGGACTAATATTTGTTGATTATTTGGTTGTATTAATCCTGGGATTGTCAATTTTATTTCTTTATCCTAGGATAATTATTTCACCCTCTAGCAAGTATAAATTATCCCAATATTATTTTTAAAGAGAATTACACTATCACTGTAATTTAACCTAACGTTCATGCTTCACGAATTAATTATGAGTTACCTTGATATTAGTTGGCCCTTCTATTTTTTTTATAGTCGTAATTAGGACTCAATTTATTTTCCATTTAAATCTATTCTTAACAACTCGAATACTCTAAAAGGAATAAAAAGATCAGTCATGATCATCAGCCTCACATGCACATGTATATAATGGATTTAACATATGACAATGACAACGTAATTCTTATATATATATATATATATATAAAGTAAACCATGCAGTGCAATTTTTTTTTTAACTCATGCAGAGACGGAGATCCTGAGTATACATTCTTTGGGTTCCTTTTTAGCTTTCCAACAATGAATATATATAAATTTCTACTCCTCATTGAAAGTTATTGGTTCAATTGAGAACGGTCACTAGAATACTACATTCGCCCATGAACTCATTTATGATCCTTGTTGCAGCAAAGGTATTCGAAAAGAAAACTGATCATGTAAATCATATAAAAGATTTCCAATTTGGAGGATTCGGAGGCATATATGGAGGAGATGGTGGAAACCCTGGCGGCGGCAATGGTGGTTATGGAGGTTATCCAGGAGGAGGATATGGTGGAATACCTGACGGCCGTAACGGTGTGTTTGGAGGCTATCCAGGAAGAGGAAATGGTGGAATCCCCGGCGGCAACAATGGTGGTTATGGAGGTTATCCAGGAGGAGGATATGGTGGAATCCCTGGCGGTGGCAATGGTGGTTATGGAGGTTATCCAGGAGGAGGATATGGTGGATTTCCTCACAACTAATTACTGAGGAATGTATTTATATGAAGAATATTATGGTGGCTAATATGGATGTTTTAGTAGTAATATAATAGTTGAAGTATAAATAAAAATAGTTTTTTATATATAGCTCGAACTATATACACATATGGATCATAGTTATTTTGGAATGAACTAGCTCCTTTGTAGGCCATCAACCAAGCATTTACTATATACTATTTGTCTCCAGCTCTCCGCCACCAAAGATTTTATTTGCTTTAATTTCAGAAAGAACTGTTCGGGAACTCTTGCAGCTGTAACAGTTTACGTATGCAATATCTCTCTTTACTTGTATTGGTATAAGTTAAATTATATATTTTGATATTACATGACTGTTCCTTTAATTTGTATATATTTCTTTAGTAAGTAATTCTGGCCCAAAATTTAGCGGCGTATGAACAGAGGCGGCCCAGAATTTCGAAGTGACGGGGGCACTATTATTTTTATCATAGTCATGATTCATGCGAATTATTAACTACAAAGTTCGATGTGCAACTCTCTTAAGACTTTGATGATTATGATAAGTGCTAAGCTTCAATTTTTAATATAGAGAAGAGTTTGAGATTTTTTTGAGGGAGAAGTTTTATCATAAGAAAAGGGGTTTTGAGCGGAAACTAAAGAAAAAAATTGAAAAAAAAAAAGACCTGGAACTAAAGAAAAAAAGCGAAAAAAAGAAACCTGGGCTTATAGATCCTTCAAGAAAAATTTACGTAATTGTTGGAGCTGGGAATCGATCCCTCTATGTCCACGCATAAGAGCAAGTCTGAGTCGCAAACGCGACAATTGCCCCAAACAGACTTTTGAGACTAAGGGTGCCTAATAAAATATATGACTGTTTCTCCGTGTATATAGCCTACATATACATATACATACATGTTTTTTTCCCGAGCTTAACGGGTGCCCGTGACCCCTCTACCTTCCACCTAGGTCCGTTCCTGCGTATGAAGCACGTGAAAAAAAAAAGATCGATTTTAGTCCGCATTTGAAACCGTCTATATCCGATAGTCACATAAATATATAAAATTTATATATTTTGGTATATATATATTTCCGGCGTTTACTTTTAGAGAGGCTATATAGTAGTGTTGTTCAAAACAAAGAATATGCTAGACACAAGGCAGAGTTAAAAATATAGGATATCTATTCTTGATCATGGGTCTTGATTTATATCATTCGATTTTGCTGCATCTATTATGTACAAAATAATTGTGGTTCCGAGCAAATAAACGAAATAATTGTGATATGTTGATAGTGAGCGAAAGAAGAACTCTCACTGTATCCTGGTCGAGTAAAACTTACTTTTGTGGTTTAAATTCTAGCTAATTATTTATTGATTTATTTCTCTTTCGACATAAAAAAAGAAAAAATTAAAAAAATAAAAAGAAAAAATTAGGTTCAAGGTGACAGTGTGATATATTTTCTTATTAATCTGTTTTAAAAAAAATATAGTTATTTAATTGATGATAATTTATCTTTTTTTTAGCAAATAGGAAATAGTTATATTAATAATTAAGGAACGTGTAGTACATGGTCAACATTAGATGCATCACGGAGGATGCTTTGATTTTCTAGGCTTGCTAATCGTTGGCAAGCTTCATTACATAGCAGCGTTTCATGGATAGTGGATTCAAGTTTATCAGTGTCACATAATCTATGACAACAAAAAGCTGTTCAAACAAAAACTTTTTTACTGATCTTCTGTGCTTTGCTTTCTCATGCCACTCCAAAAATTTGGTTGTTCCTTTGTAGGAACTTTGTGCGAGTTGATGAGCAATCCTATTCCCCTGCCTGAAAGTGTGTTGGAGAGTAACCATCTGCTGGTGCATTAAGGTCCTGTATTCATTAACAGTTTTGTTAAATAAATTATTACCAACTTGTATTGCCTGGATTACCTCTGAGCAGCCTGTCTCTATTACAAGTGGGTAGAGATTCCACTCCTTTGCTGTTCTTAGACCTTCTCGTAGAGCTTTAATTTCCATTGCTAGTGAGCCAATTGCATGTGTTAGTTTAGAAAAACCTACTACCCAACTGTCATTTTCATTTCTAAAAATACCACATAAGCCACAATTTTGGTTATAATTATGAAAACTGGCATCCACATTTAGTTTGAGCCAACCCTTAGGGGGTTTGAACCAGTTGATTTTAATAAGGAATTTGGGAAGGTGAATAGAGATTTTTTCGTGAGTAGTTTAAATCAATGGCCCTTTGCATGATTTGATAATCACTGATTTGGTTGGACGTGTTATTGTGATTATTACTGTTTCTATTAACCCATATTTGCTAGATGATGAAGGGAAAGTAGTTGTTCCATTATAGGAAATCATTCTTAAGGGGAAGGTTGAAATCCTTTATTTTTATAAGCAAATATTTCCCAATTTGGTTAATTAGGTATTTTTTTTGGGGGTCGGTCCAAATTTCGTAGACATTTAGAATCAGATAATTTGTCACGACCCAAATCCCACACTGATCATGATGGCACCTCTCATGAAGAGAAGGCCAGCCAACTAACCTAAATTGATTCTTTCAAAGTAGTTAAACACAAATGAACGGCTCGATACGACTTAATAATATTAATTTACAAATTCACAACCCAACACAACCCTGACCTGTGTGTCACAAGTCACGAGCATCTATAAGAATAAAACTTCCACTCTATAGTCTAAAGATACACTGAATAAGAATAATGAATAATACAGAAAGATAGTGGTGCTGCGAACGCTGGCAGTCACCTCGCTAAAACCTCTACAACTCTAACTCCACACAACCAATACCCACTACCAGATGAATAAATACCAGCAACTGCACGCGAGGTGTAGGGAGTAAAGTGAGTACTCCAACTCAGTGAGTAATAAAGGTAAATAATAACTGAGCAGCAAGAAATCAAGTAAAGCAGCCAACATGCTATATAGAAGTCGGGTACATTTTTACGAGAAAAATAGTAAAATTTGTGAAATCTTAAGAAATGTCTTGACCCAGTTCAAATCTCTTTTGAAAATAATCTTTTCAATAATTACGAAAATGATTTCAAAATAGTTGGTGATAAATAGCATGAAAAATCTGCCACTCGGGCACAAATACCACAGATTAACAGGTAAAGAGGCAATTAAGTACACATGATGAGCACATAAAAGTTTGCCCCTCAAGCAAATATCTCAAACTGAACCAGCCCCTCGGGCTCACTCTCAATAACACTCTCAACACCTCGGAATCTCTCTCTCATATCACTCTCAGAACAATATCACACAGTTGATGTTGCGGCATGCAGCCCGATCCATATATCGCTGCGGTGTGCAACCCGATACATAACTCGCTGCGGCGTACATCCCGATCTATACGGGTACCCGCACTCACTGTGAGGGTGCAGACTTCGAAGGGGTCTGTATATAAGATACTGCGGTGATCCAATATATACATACTGCGGAGAGCAGTCCGATTCATATAATATACTACTACGACATGCAGTCCGATCCATATAATATACTACTGCATCGTGTAGTCCGATCCATATAATATACTACTGCAGTGTGCAGTTCGATCCATATATAATCCTCACATCCAGGCCCTCGGCCTCAGATCCTTTAATGTATCCTCACATATGGCCCTTGGCCACACTCAATCAGAATATCATCACAAGCCCCTCGAGCATTAGTAAAACAGTAGTCCTCAGCCCAAATTATCATATAAAATATCATTTAAGACTCAAATCTGAGCAAACGTAGCTGAGTTATAAAATAGTGGAGAAACAATATGACTGAGTTCAAGTAAAAGTTAATGAATATTTGCCACTATGTTTATATAAGGCTCTGTCGCTTTGTGCAACTGCATTTATATGTAGAGTTCTTCTTTTGCGCTAGTTCTAGTGCCTCATCAGGTCAAAGCTTCCGCCTGAGTTTTTGTCTTTCCTTTCTTGTGTTGAAGGATCTATGGCTAATACACCCAAATCTGTTCACCAGGAAGAGTGAAGTCCTACCTCTACTTCCCGTCTGGCTGGAGGTACATCGCCATCGTTTGGTGAACTAACTTCCAACTATTTTTTCTAAAGGAGAGATTTTACGAAAGAGAAACATCTCGATGTTCTGGGGCATCGAGAGCTTGCATCGAGTTTCGTTCGGTCAATAGAAGAGAGACACATCGAGCCTGTGAAGAGAGACTGTGGATGGCGACAGAAGGTGAGGCTGCAGGTACTCTCTTGGGAAGAGGATATCATGGTTCACATAGAGGGATTTTTGAATGTTTACACGTACCCGTTTACGTCTGTTCCTCTTTACTGACTTGTGCTCAAATTCTGTAAAAAACATCGAGTTATTTTGGCTCAGATCCATCCGTCTTTCTAGCAGATTGTGGTGATGATGAGGTTTTTTGCTGAAAAGACCGAGGTCGAGTTCACTCTTAGCCATTTCCTCCGGTTGTATCGTCCTTTACATTATCGAGGTCTAATCACACTATGATGCTGATCCACCAGGCCATTTATCTCTAGTGATGAGGAGGACATGGATCGAGAATGGATGAGTTAGTTTTTTGAGTGAGGACTATTGATATTATTCCTGCGTAGTTCCTTCCATTTCCCGAGAAATGGAATTTCAAGCGTAAGTGATACACTGTATTTTATTACTATTGTTCTAGGTGGAGCAGACATTGTAAGCGTGTTTTCCTTATTTTTCCGCAACGATCCCGTGGATGCCAGATGAGATCCCCGATCTTGTGGATTGGGCCCGCAAACTGGCAGCCTCTTGGACTTATGATGAGCATAATTGGCGAGATTTATTGAAGGGAAAATGGGAGGCTAAGCACCATGGTATGTTATATGTAGTCCTTTCTTTGAGGAGTACTTCCCCTTTCTTTTACACCAATTTCTTTCTTGTATGCATTGGTGAATTTTCTGAGGTGATACCATCCTCTTTCGAGGAGGAAGACGGACCTTCGATTTTTGAGAAAGGGAACGATAATAAAACAAAAAGATACTCGAAGGACAAGGATTCCCATAGCAAAGTAGAACCCTCCCGTGGGGCGCAAGAAGGATGTAGATTATGATGAAGAGCTTATTTTTATCGATCATTCTATGGACATCAATGTACCCATAGAGGATGACCTTGTATTGATGGCTCAAACCAAGAGGCCTTCTGAGACTGTTGAGCATGCAGTTCTCGATGCCCCTAGTCTCGAGGGGGAGATTCCTCAATTGAGGATAGGTGAAGGCCCTTCATTACCTGACTTGGCAGCTAGTTTTCGGTCATCGGGAAGTACTACGAGAGGAATGGGCTTCGGCGTATCTTCGCCCAATTAGAGCCCCTCGGGTGGCTCTACTTGGGCTAATGAGATCGAGCTGGTAGATGCAAAGTCGACCTTCAAGGAAGCTCAATGGCTCTGCTCCATGGCGAGTTTTGAATTTATTATAACCTTTCTAGCTTCATAATCTATCTTTTTTAACTGAATTTTTCTTTCCCCTAGGCCTTCGATAAGCTCAATTTCAAGCAGCTTCGCTGTGATGCTAAGTTTCTTAAGGCCTCTGATGAGGAGAAATCTCTCAGGCTTCTTTGTGAAACGAAGATAAGAGAGCTGATATATCCTCAATTAAAGTTGTACCGATATCGTGATTATAAAGCCATCCCCGAGAAACAAGTAACTTCTATTTTGAAGGAATACATGCCTTTTCTCCCATCTTCAGATACTAGAAATTCGGTACCCTAGTTGTGGAGAAAGGCAGAGATGCTGGAGCACCTTTAAGGTTAAGCCAATCAAGTTAATTCTAAATGCAACGATTTGAGGGCACAAATAGTTGTTCATGTTGCGGCCAAAAGGAACGCTTTGACTAAGGCCTCCGCCCTCGAGATACAGCTATGTAATGGTTGAGAAGGTGACTCGGTCTAGACAAGCAGAATTTCTAAACTTAAAATAGATCTTTTGAAACTGAAGGTCGAAGTCGTGGACACTCAAGTTAAAGCCGAGGAGGTCTGAGAAAAGGCCGATAAGAAGGTGGCCATGTATCTGAAAGATTCCATTGAAGCTCATATGAATTTGCGCGGGGCTTCTAATAAAGAGAGGAGAAGCAATGAATACGCTTGTTGCTAATCCCAAAGGGAAACTCTCAAGGAGATTCATGGTAAGGGCTTCGATCTGTTGGAGGAGATAGAGAAAGCCAATGCGGATGAATTTGATGCCAAGTTCCTCATTTTTTATGATGACGACAACGAGGAGTGGGCTGGTGAGGGAGCATGTCCCGATGGAGCTGATGGTGACATAGTCCATGAGGGGGGGGGGAAGCTAAGTTCTTGAGGGTTAGGTTTTTCTTTCTTGTTCTTCGTATAGGGTTCCCTACGGAAGTGGTGTAAATATACCTTTGTACCGTCATTCATAATAAAAAAATTAAACCTTTGGTTTTGCCTTCATATGAATTTTCACTTGCTTGTGTCTTTGATTACGTTTTGAGTGTTGATGCTTGTCGATAATTAGTCCGATATGTTGGACTTTTTAGATAAGAACCCTTAGGTTACGCTTTGATGAGTAATTGATGATAGTCAGCCGTTCAGGGCTCGGTCCTCGAATCAAGTTTTGAATGAGGATCATTGACCCTTATGTTTTCAATATATTGGCCCTTAGGCTCGCCCTTAGGTTGTTATGAATTGGTCCTTAGGCTCTTTAGGCTGGTCCTTAGGCTCTTACGCATTAGCTCTTAGGCACCTTTTAGACTGGGTCGATACGACCTCTGATATGGCTATAGTTTTCCCTATTTTGGCTAAAGACTTTCAAAGTTTGATTATGACTTGGCATGTTTTGTGTTTGTCCGACTCTTCGATGGCTCAAATAAGAACCTCGATTATGTGACGATAATTGAGTACCTCAGGAGGTTCTCTAGAAGGCTGATTTTTCAAACCTTTTGCTAAAGGCTAATTGTCTTGAAGCCTAGTCATTGTTTGAAGCTGATATGATTGAAGCTCTTTTGCTTATGTTGGGGGTAGCCTGATTAACCGGTTCATTTTGAAGTATTTGAAGGCCTTTTATTTTTATGGCGACGGACAGACGTCTCTAAGCCGTATTAATATGGCCTAAACATTTTGATATGACCATAGTCGACAGTCCTCGGGTGAGATAACCTCAGTGTCTATATCGAGGGTATGCCTGTTTAGCAGTCTTACAAGTTCGATATATGGCCTTGGTATTAGTGTCAGGGTTATGACTTTTTAAGGTCTTATATGTTTTGGAAGGCCAAGCTAAAGTCTTACAGATTTGGGGTTTCCTCACTGAGGGCTGTAACGACCCGGCCCAACACTGTGTATATATTGTCCGCTTTGGGCCTAGCCCGCACGGTTTTGTTCCTCCCCAGGCCTGTTACAGGAACCACTGCGGAAAAGGCCTATACACATGTTGGTCCAGCATCTTTACTTAACTAGCCCAGGACTCCCTCTCAATTCCAATGTGGGATATTTGGAGAACTACAGTGCCTGTTCCAGGAACCACTGTACTCCGCCCACCAACAAGGATTTAACGTCCTCGTTGAGGGTACCCAACGCATCGTACTTAGAGAGTCGGCTCTGATACCAATTGTAACGACCCGGCCCAACACTATGTATATATTGTCCGCTTTGGGCCTAGCCCGCACGGTTTTGTTCCTCCCCAGGCCTGTTACAGGAACCACTGGGAAAAAGGCCTATAGACATGTTGGTCCAGCATCTTTACTTAACTAGCCCAGGACTCCCTCTCAATTCCGATGTGGGATATTTGGAGAACTACAGTGCCTGTTCCAGGAACAAATTTTGATATCGGGGTCAGAATGCGATTCCGAAAGTTGGTACAAGTCCGTAATGTCGAATGTGACTTGTATGCAAACTTTGAGTCAATTCGGATCGATTTTGGTAGGAAAAGGGACAATTAATCTCTTTAAGGAAAGCTTAAGTTGGAAAAGTCAACCCAACGTTGACTTATGAGTTAGAGGGCTCGGAACTGAATTCCGATGATTCGGTTAGTTTCGGGGGTTGATTTAAGACTTAGAAGCGCAATTGGAAGTAATTTTGGAGGTCCGGTGAAGAAGTTAGCCTATTTTGGCGAAGTTGGAATTTTGGCGGAATCCGATCGATGGGTGATATTTTGATCCGGGAGTCGGAATGGAATTCCAACAGTTGCAGTAGCTTTGTTAGGTGATTTTGGATATGTCTGTAAATTTTCAGGTCATTCGGACATCGTTTGGTCGGGTTTTTGATCGAAAGTGTATTTTAGGAAGTTTTTGGAAAGTTAGGCCTTGATTTGATGAAAATTGATGATTTTGATATTATTTCGGCGATTTGATCACTCGAGCGAGTTCGTGTGATGTTTTAGAGTCAATGTGCATATTTGGTTTGGAGCCCCGAGGGCTCGGGAGTGTTTCGGAGGTGTCTCGGAATAATTTCGGACTTAGAAAATGGGCAGAAAATGCAGAAAAATCTGTCGTGAAACAGTGTCCATGAACAGTGCCCGTGAAACAGTACCGTGAACAGTGACCATGAACAGTGTTCGTGAACAGTACCGTGAACAGTACCGTGAATAGTGCCGGACAGAATATATTTGAGGTCCGAAAATATATTGCCATTTTTGACGATTTGGAGCTCGGATAGGGCGATTTGTCGTGGGATTTTTGGAGAGAACAACGGGGTAGGTGTTCTTAACTCAATTTTGGTGGAATAACTCGAATCTATTGCAAGTTTTAGTGTTTAATTTGAGAATTTTTGTTGAAAAGGGTAGAAAACCCTCTTGGATAGAAATAGTGATTTAAGGGGACAAATGAACTCCAATTTTTGTGAATTTGGTATGTACGGACTCGTGGCGAGACGAGGATTCCGGAAATATAAATTTCGAAATTTTTCGAGATGTGGGCCCGGGGCTCGGGTTTTGCCAATTTCGTGATTTTTGATATTTTTCGAGTTCTTTCGATTGGGTTATGTTCCATTAGCCTATTTTGATATATTTGTACTGATTTTGGCTAGTTTTGACGTGCGTGGATGCCGGTTCGAGGAGCTAAGGCGTCGCGGGCATGAAGCTTTTACCGGTTCGAGGTGAGTGGTGATAGTAAATAATGTACTGAGGGTTTGAAACCCCGTACTTGCACTTCACAGTGCTATGTTGAGATGAGACACGCGTTCCATGACGGGCGTGGTGACATGGTGATTGGGGGTTCGGACTTAGTCCTTCCCGACTAATAGTGTACTGTGTGATATGACTGATAATAAGTTTACAACTGTGCAACTGGGTCGATAGCCATGTTTGGGGCCTTGTGCCGATCTGTAGAGCATTAGGGAACCTATAGAGCTACGTGACCCTTATATCGTGTTGGAAACATACACTCAGCCGTAGCTCTAGCTGTATAGCATAATATGAGCCCGTACTAGATGTGTACATTGAGAGAGATTATCTATGGTGGAATTCCCTGTTCTAGCTGAGCGGGGCCTGAAAGGCCAAGTCTATATTGACTGAGACAAGGTCGAGGACCCACTGTGATATATTATATTGGGCCCGAGAGGCCAAGTATATACTGACTGGGATAGGGTCGAGGACCCGTTATGAGGTATTATATATATATACCTATATTGGATCGGGCTGCACGCCGCAACAGTATATATATTGGATCGGACTGCACGCATATATATATATATATACCTATATTGGATCGGGCTGCACGCCGCAGCAGTATATATATTGGATCGGACTGCACGCCGTAGTAATATACATGTAATATACATGTGGGAGGGACTGCACGCCGCAGTATTATTGCGCTTGGGCTGTAGGAGCCCCTTCGGAGTCCGAGTCCGCACACATTCTCAGTGAGCGCTGGTGTATATCATGGGATCGGGCTACACGCCGCAACAGTATATATATTGGATCGGACTGCACGCCGCAGCAGTATAGAGATATATACATATATATATTGGATCGGACTGCACGCCGCAGTAATATTTGTGTGGATCGTGCTGCACGCCGCAGTATTATAGTGCTTGGGCCTAGGGAGCCCCTCCGAAGTCCGTATACACCCCAGTGAGCGCCGTCGATGTTAAATGGAGCGGGCTGCGCGCCGCAGCGGTATATGTATTGGAGCGGGCTGCGCGCCGCATCATTTTACTTATTCATATTCATATATATACTGAAATATTTATATGTTATAGACAAATGTATATGTCTCCATATATTAAGATGGTTGTATACCGTAGTGGTACGAGCAAGGACGTGGTCAGTGTGGGACCTAGATGAGATAGATGTGGACTGGAGATCAGAGTAGACAATTCAGAATATTTTGTGTCCCAAAAATACTGAACTATGAAATTAAAATTCACGTCGCATTGGCTAATTCTAAATAGATGTCCTTTAGAGTAGCTACTGTCACGACCCCAATCCCGGTCGTGATGGCGCCCAACACAATCGCTAGGCAAGCCCGACCATTTACACTCTCATCCCGAGCATGACGCTCAATTCAATTACCTGGATATCATTATCAACAATAAAACTAAACTGAATAATCACCCAAAGATCTAGGGTCACGAGTCTGGAGCCTCTAAACAAGATCGGATAACAACATCTAGACCAAATACTAAAGTATGAATAATTTATATACAAAGGAAAAATAGAATAAGAAGAGAAGCCAGGTTCTGCGAACGCCAGCAGCTACCTCAGCAACTCGGATAGATACTGATAAAAGCTGGAGTGCTCGTATATCCCTCATGTGTACCTGAATCTGCACACAAAGGTGCAGGGAGTAGGGGTGAGTACTAAGTACTCAGTGAGTAATAAATATATAAAAGCAGCTGAAAGTAGGAAATCCACAGAATACCACAATATGAAGCTAAACTACAGTCCGAATCTCATACGAACTAGCATCAACAGTACAATATAGCTACCACAGAATAATTTAACGAATAAAGATGCAATGCAATGCACATAACCGCTACGGCGTGTAGCCCGATCCATTTAACGTCGACGGCGCTCACTGGGGGTGTGTACGGACTCCGGAGGGGCTCCTACAGCCCAAGCGCAATACTGCTGCGGCGTGCAGCCCGATCCTCATATCAACCGCTGCGGCGTGCAGCCCGATCCTCATATAAACCGCTGCGGCGTGCAGCCGATCCATCCTCAGTCCACATAAATCAGATAAGTCACAAAAACAGTTCATTTTTCTTAATTCCAGTTCCCAGTTCATAATTTATGAAAAGTACTTTAACTTTTATTTAATTTGCAAAAATCGGTGACTTAACATTTCAATAGTGTGATTTCAAATTCCAGGACTGAGATCAATGATTAAGCAAGTATAGCTATCACATAATACTATCCCCTAGGGATACTACAGGTCGGCACAAGGCCCCAAACAAGGCTTACAGCCCACAAATATGTCAAACATAGCGTATTTCCATCACTAATAGCATATTTTTCATATCCGGGATGAACCAAGTCTCAATCCCCAGTCACAATCAGTCCCGCACCTGCCACGGGGTGCGAGCCACGCCCTACTAGCGTCACAATGTGCTAAGCCGGGGTTTCGAACCCTCAGGCTACCATATACACAAACTACTCACCTCTAGCCGGCCGTAGACTCGTCCGCGATACCTTTTCCCTTCAAATTTGCCGCCTCTTGCGTAGAATCTAGTCAAACACAACAATTATATCAAATACGGGTCAAAGAATCATAACCCATTTCAATTTACATGAAATTCGCATAAATACACTAAGTTGGTAAAACCCGGACCCCGGGCCCGCTTCTTGAAAAATTCCAAAATTTATACCAACATATTCCTCGTCTCTCCACGAGTCCGTGCATATAAATTTTACCAAAATCGGAGTTCAAATGGCCCGTCAAATCTTCAAATCTTATTTTCAAATCCCTAGGTCCAAAACCCCCAAATTACACCTCAAAACATGTAATCTAGTCGGATTATTCGATGATAATTCAATATTATGGAGTATTAATAATCACAAGTGACTTACCTCAAGATTTCCCATGATTTCTTGCTCAAAGTCGCCCCAAACCGTGTTATTTCGCAAGAAAATAAGTAAAAATAACGACATTACGTGGCCCAGCTCGAGCAACTTCATCCAAAACCAAATTGGACCCTATCATAATCCCGATAATAACTCCCCCAAGCCAGCTATACTATATCAACTCATTCATTTAGCCATAACCACCTGACAAAAATCTAGAAACAAATAGCTCATGTAATCCTTCCAAACGCATAAGCTTCATGGTATTTGGCTACACGACTCCAAATGCAAATGCAGTACACAACTCTAGTCATGTCCTTTTCTTGGCAGAATTAATTAAATGAAGCATGGAATTAAAAATGAAAGTAGTTCCACAACTACATAACAGCAACGAGAAACAATGTAACAACCAACGCAAATCAACGGACAACGAGCGACAATTCCACGGCCCCAACATAGCTTTTTATATACGAAAATTTCTGGATTATGAAGATGGAGCTTCGACGACAAAACTCAAACAAGTCGACACAGTAACGAGAATCCCGTCTGAGACATAATTCAGTAGATATAACAGCAACATAGCAGCCCTTCAGTTGTTTGATGTAAATGAGAATTAAAACCCAAATTTCAATATGAAAAGGCAGTGGGGTGACAGTTTTAAGATATTTCTGTGGCTGCTATAGACTAATGCCGTGAGAAGGATATCTGCTACAGTTGGCTCGTTTTCCAGCGAGGTCGAAGGCTATAGAACAGCGAGTCTATTGGTGGTGGGCTGGGCTCAAGGAGATGGAGAAGAAGGGGTCTGTCGGTTTATTCTTCTACGTTTATGGCGGCCGAAGCTTTGTTTTTTTTTCCTAGCTCCTAGGTATTTTCTTGTATACCTCCTGAAGAAGAATATAATGTCCCCCTCATAATAGAATACAACGCTCCTAGGGGTCTTCGTATATCATCAGCTCATTGTAGGCGTTAGTATATGTAGAATCTAGGTTTAGGTTATTATTTTTCTATATTTGTTAATTAGTCTCTCCTAAGTCATAAATGATCCCCCGAAACTAGCCGAATCATTGGAATTCAATTCCGAGCTATTTAACTCACCGGTCAACATTCGGTTGACATTTTCAAACTATCATTTTCATAAAGAGGTATATGACCTCATTTTTATCTAAATTCCTTCCGATTTGCTTCTAACTTTCCAAACACATATAAATAAGCATATTGAAGTGTTAAATGAAGAAAACGGGGCGATAACTCCCGTAACGACGGGCCGGGTCGTTACATTCTCCCCAACTTAAGCAAACGCTCGTCCTCGAGCGTATCCAGAGTTGTACTAGAAGCAACCCAATAGCTGAATGACCTTACCAAGCATATATGCGGGGTGGTACCACGTCACCCAGTCCATCATAAGTCCGATAACGCAATATAGTTGAACTTCCACAGTCCATCTGGAACATAGACCACATTGCACTTTCCGAAATCTTATACCGAATTCGACTCCCACGTCTATACTCAGAATACACCCGAACCAACTGTAATAGCCCATACTCGCCACTCCGGGTGAGATCTTATGGTGTACCAAACAACCCAATCACTCGAGACAATGGCCTCTAATCACCACAATTTCCCACGATAACCAAATACTAAATGAAAACCCTTTTTCATTAGCTAAAGTTTTATTCCAACACCTTCATATATTGCCCACGACAACCGAACACGCGATATATCGAATCCATCTCTCAGGTCATCCATTCATGAACCCATTTCCCTTTTAACTGATACCACAATAGATTTCGAAGCCAAACCTCGATATCACCTTCCTAATCAGCTGAAAACACATACGCCCGCACTCATTAACGACTCCAACGATCATTCCGATTATAACACACCGCACTGGTGATATGACATCTCAACACCGACCTAAGCCACGATGAGCACAATATAGGCTCCAATAAGAAAACGCTTGAACACACTCAAATCATGACCACTAACTCAAACAAAAGAGCTGTAGATCAATTCCTCCATACCTTCATAACATAGGACTAAGATCCCGTCTCACATCACAGAAATAGAGTACCTGAATTCTCCTCGAAAGGTTATAACATCATATGGCCTTGCCACAACTTATGATTCCATCCAAACACCATTACCCATGAAGCACCTCAAGTCATCTCATCATGCTCAAAACAGTCAGCCACGCACAGATCTAGGTCTGAACTCAAGCAATCAATCTCACCCACGGTGAAACAATTAATATAGCCATCCAATCTTGTAAGGACACAACCGATGCGCCATTCGCCGAGCGACATCCAACACTGACTTTCCTCAGAGACTAGGAAATATAGTACGCAAGGTAACCTATAGGAAAAACTATGCTCCATATAACACGGTTGCGGCGTGCAACCTGCTCAAAATGACATACCCGTGGCGGCGTGCCACCCGATCCATGCGTAAATCTAGAAAAAATGAATGCTCACCGAGTCAAATTGCTCATTACAATAAAAATATATATAGCCTCAAGCTCGTCCACAAGAAACGCATCCTACAAAGTTCCCCAATACCGAAACTGAATCAATAGTAGAAACCTCTGCACTGATATCCGCCACGAAGGCCCCACTGACAAAGCAATACCTACCAGCCGTCCGCTGGTCCTGGGTACAACTACCTTGCTGGAGCATACTTTGATGCACTCTACTATGCAATTTGTGTCGTTTCTGACATAGTCCATATCACATTAGTCTAGACGACCTGACTTATGACAACCAGTCTACAATCAAGTATCATAACCCAAATTCATCCTATCAAGCTAAGAGAGAGCCACTAGGGCTTCCAATTTCCAATGATCGCTAAACGGTGCCGATACACACGATATACAGCCACTGCATAGGCGGATTATGAGAACTTCTAGTCTCCATTACCTATATAACACATGATTCACTATGCCTGATCCCACATTCCACTGTACGAATACTTAACACACATCAATCATCCATTCATACCACAAAAGTCATTCAGAAAATTTTCCTATGCCATCAACAATTCAATCATCACCATCGATCCAACAAGAGAATACCCCCATACCACTAGATATTATCAGTTTATATTACATTGTCCTTTTGACCATATACCCTGCCATATCACTAGAATAGCAGTACCATTTTTCCCTTAATCACCAGAAAGATCGATTCTTAAATCACCTGCAGCTGCCCGCGCTGCTCAATAATTTTTAATGACTTCTCATATATTATGAACTGATCTCAAAACCTTGAACATGCCATTATCAACTTTCCATAACACATAGCATATACCATACCACACTAAGATAACATGGAAACTTCTATCCCTTTCCTACGCCGCAAACATCGACGCACTCAACTAGCCAAGGACCTTCATGATCCCATATAGAAGAAAACTCATTACACATTCCATGCTTTGCATACCAACATGAGATTCACTCATTTTCAAACCACGGTAAGACACATCGCAAACTCTTTCTTCCAATTCATTGCATAAGTTAAACTGCCAGGACTGAGTCCTTATACCCATATCGAGTTACACAACTGCCAGGACTCAAGAGCTTTATTGCACAATATCTGCAAGAGTCATTACTTCAAACACATACCAGGAATTAATCGTATTCCTTATCATACCATTCCGGTTTATTAGCAAGTTGTTCCATTTACCCAGTTTCCTTTCTGATTTATCTTTAATTTAATATTAGCCCTTACTGTAACACCATAATACATCAACTCATGTTACCACACGAGACTCGTACGTAAGACCACACCGTCTAAGACCCATAGGTCACTTAATACTCTCTCAATGTTTCCCGAAAGTACCACATTCTACAATACTTTATTTTGAAGAAATTCCTGCGATTTTGAATTCGTTATCATTATCTCCCAATATGGATACATAGAATCCCATCATTCACATAACATAACACAAGTATTGATTCCTTCTAACGAAACCACCGTCTTTAGCCATATACACAATCTTAATACACCTGACTGTTACAAGCAAAATCTTGAACACCGCAAAACCATTCTCGGGCGTCATTCACCCTTATTCAATTATAATTTAACTGTCTTATCAAACAAAACCACTCGTGCTTTGTTAGAACTCTGGCACCGCAGAACATGATTACATACATATATATTTAGCTATCTTTCTTCCTATACACCAAACATTCTTTACCAGCAGCAGTTCAAACCATCCTATTATTTCTTCATATCTACGAAGCACCATAACCTTTATCAGAATTTACCAACATACTTAGAGATAGAACCAACATAGCACAAAACAATGCAATCGGTTGATTAACAACAAACTCCCCAACTTGGCTCGAAGCCAATACATCAAAGCACTTTTAGCCACCTATGTCATTCTTACTCAAATGATGTCACAATGTTGTCGTGAGATTAAACTCAAGTCATTTACAAGCCTTGACATAGACTCGAATCATTAGATACCTTAACTCTTCTGCAACTCTTGCATTTATATACACACTACAGTTAAACCTACTCTCTTTAGGTGACATAAATCTTTTCTAAGTTCTAAATTTTTCAAAAATTTCGGCAGAGTTTCCTTTGTAAATTGGCCTATCCACCTGCCAGAGAATCACCAAACCATTCTAACAATACATCTACAACTCAACAAGACATCACAATGCATTTCAACAACATCAAATCTCAATACTATACGAATCATATTATCACAATTTATACCTGAACATGCGCTACACCTGCTCGCATCATAACACATATCAAATACCCTTCAATTACACATCCGAATCAACCCACCTACTTTGCATCAATCTAGTATTTCAGTACAACACCTTCCACCAGGATATACATAGCATAATCACTCTAGTCTTCCTGAGTCTAAACTCGTTTTACTACACATAAGGCACTTCACCTTCCAACTAAGAGATATGATAAATATTCACCACGCCCATAGCTCGGAGCTACACAACAGATTACAATAAGGATCTAACATCCTGACAGCTCGAACATTATTAAGCTACCATTTCCACAATTAGGAACAATATTGATCACACAAAATTTCATAATACCAGTTTGTAAAATCAGCACTTTGGTGCTCATATCATAGACAAGGATCTGGCCTCAAGTCCTCCCGACTGGCCCAACATGAACTCAAAAAGATTATATCTCGCCCCTCGACCAGGGAATCACAAGCCATCAAGGCAATCATATTACTGAGCGTTCGAGTGCGCGTACAGGCGTATGGAAGGAATTTCCAAGAATTATACCGCAAGCTGAATCAAGTACGCACGATAAGAATTCCAAGAAATGTGAAGTGTTTCCTAAAGGTTTGCAGCCTCCCGAGGATAAGTACAGGCATCCCCGTACCGATCCACAAGACTCTACCAACCGGCTCAAGACTCATGAGGCCTAGTAACCTAGGCTCCGATACCAACTTGTCACGACCCCAATCCCGACCGTGATGGCACCCAACACAACTGTTAGGCAAGCCCGACCATTTACACTCTCATCCCGAGCATGAAGCTCAAATCAATTACATGAACATTTATGTCAACAATAAAGCATAACTGTATAACCACCCCAGAGATCTAGGGTCACGAGTCTGGAGCCTCTAAACAAGATCGGATAACAACATCTAGACCAAATACTAAAGTCCGAATAATTTATATACAAAAGAAAAATAGAATAAGAAGAGAAGCCAGGTTCTGCGAACTCCAGCAGCTACCTCAGCAACTCGGATAGATACTGATAAAAGCTGGAGTGCTCGTTTATCCCTCCTGTGTACCTGAATCTGCACACAAAGGTGCAGGGAGTAGGGGTGAGTACTAAGTACTCAGTGAGTAATAAATATATAAAAGCAGCTGAAAGTAGGAAATCCACAGAATACCACAATATGAAGCTAAACTACAGTCCGAATCTCATACGAACTAGCATCAACAGTACAATATAGCTACCACAGAATAATTTAACGAATAAAGATGCAATGCAATGCACATAACCGCTACGGCGTGTGGCCCGATCCATTTAACGTCGACGACGCTCACTCAGGGTGTGTACTGCCTCCGGAGGAGCTCCTACAGCCCAAGCGCAATACCGCTGCGGCTGGTAGCCCGATCCCCATATCATATCAACCGATGCGGCGTGCAGCCCGATCCTCATATAAACCGCTGCGGCGTGCAGCCCGATCCATTCTCAGTCCACATAAATCAGATAAGTCGCAAAAACAGTTCATTTTTCTTAATTCCAGTTCCGAGTTCATAATTTATGAAAAGTACTTTAACTTTTATTTAATTTGCAAAAACCGGTGACTTAACATTTCAATAGTGTGATTTCAAATTCCAGGACTGAGATCAATGATTAAGCAAGTATAGCTATCACATAATACTATCCCCTAGGGATACTACAGGTCGGCACAAGGCCCCAAACAAGGCTTACAGCCCACAAATATGTCAAACATAGCGTATTTCCATCACTAATAGCATATTTTTCATATCCGGGATGAACCAAGTCTCAATCCCCAGTCACAATCAGTCCCGCACCTGCCACGGGGTGCGAGCCACGCCCTACTAGCGTCACACTGTGCTAAGCCGGGGTTTCGAACCCTCAGGCTACCATATACACTAACTATTCACCTCTTGCCGGCCGTGGACTCGTCCGCGATACCTTTTCCCTTCAAATTTGCCACCTCTTGCGTAGAATCTAGTCAAACACAACAATTATATCAAATACGGGTCAAAGAATCATAACCCATTTCAATTTACATGAAATTCGCATAAATACACTAAGTTGGTAAAACCCGGACCCCGGGCCCGCTTCTTGAAAAATTCCAAAATTTATACCAACATATTCCTCGTCTCTCCACGAGTCCGTGCATATAAATTTTACCAAAATCGGAGTTCAAATGGCCCGTCAAATCTTCAAATCTTATTTTCAAATCCCTAGGTCCAAAACCCCCAAATTACACCTCAAAACATGTAATCTAGTCGGATTATTCGATGATAATTCAATATTATGGAGTATTAATAATCACAAGTGACTTACCTCAAGATTTCCCATGATTTCTTGCTCAAAGTCGCCCCAAACCGTGTTATTTCGCAAGAAAATAAGTAAAAATAACGACATTACGTGGCCCAGCTCGAGCAACTTCATCCAAAACCAAATTGGACCCTATCATAATCCCGATAATAACTCCCCCAAGACAGCTATACTATATCAACTCATTCATTTAGCCATAACCACCTGACAAAAATCTAGAAACAAATAGCTCATGTAATCCTTCCAAACGCATAAGCTTCATGGTATTTGGCTACACGACTCCAAATGCAAATGCAGTACACAACTCTAGTCATGTCCTTTTCTTGGCAGAATTAATTAAATGAAGCATGGAATTAAAAATGAAAGTAGTTCCACAACTACATAACAGCAACAATAAACAATGTAACAACCAACGCAAATCAACGGACAACGAGCGACAATTCCACGGCCCCAACATAGCTTTTTATATACGAAAATTTCTGGATTATGAAGATGGAGCTTCGACGACAAAACTCAAACAAGTCGACACAGTAACGAGAATCCCGTCTGAGACATAATTCAGTAGATATAACAGCAACATAGCAGCCCTTCAGTTGTTTGATGTAAATGAGAATTAAAACCCAAATTTCAATATGAAAAGGCAGTGGGGTGACAGTTTTAAGATATTTCTGTGGCTGCTATAGACTAATGCCGTGAGAAGGATATCTGCTACAGTTGGCTCGTTTTCCAGCGAGGTCGAAGGCTATAGAACAGCGAGTCTATTGGTGGTGGGCTGGGCTCAAGGAGATGGAGAAGAAGGGGTCTGTCGGTTTATTCTTCTACGTTTATGGCGGCCGAAGCTTTGTTTTTTTTCCCTAGCTCCTAGGTATTTTCTTGTATACCTCCTGAAGAAGAATATAATGTCCCCCTCATAATAGAATACAACGCTCCTAGGGGTCTTCGTATATCATCACCTCATTGTAGGCGTTAGTATATGTAGAATCTAGGTTTAGGTTATTATTTTTCTATATTTGTTAATTAGTCTCTCCTAAGTCATAAATGATCCCCCGAAACTAGCCGAATCATTGGAATTCAATTCCGAGCTATTTAACTCACCGGTCAACATTCGGTTGACATTTTCAAACTATCATTTTCATAAAGAGGTATATGACCTCATTTTTATCTAAATTCCTTCCGATTTGCTTCTAACTTTCCAAACACATATAAATAAGCATATTGAAGTGTTAAATGAAGAAAACGGGGCGATAACTCCCGTAACGACGGGCCGGGTCGTTACAACCCCACTCCTCTATATTTTTTGTGCAGATATACAGGTTGAGGAGGGCAGTTGAGCTATCGCAACTGCTTTATTATCCCCATTCTGTGGAGACTTCGAGGTAGCTGCCAACGTCCGCAGTACCTGACCTCTTTCTTTTTATCATTTTGTTGTCTCCATTCCTGGTTAGACTTGATTTTGTAGTAGATCTCATTTGTAGAGGCTCAAACTTGTGACGCCACGATTTGGTTGGGACTGTGTTCTAGTATTTCAGTTCTACACTTCTTAATTTGTTATGAAAATAGGCTAATCACGCCGATTAATCAGTATTAATTATACTTGGCTGGTTTAATTGGATAAGATGGTCGGGCTTGCCTAGCAATGTGTTGGGCGCCATCACGATCGGGGTTTGGGGTCGTGACAAGGACGTACAAGCTCAAACTTTATTGATCGAGGCCTTATGAATTTGGGTTTTCGATGGTTTGATGAGCGGACAACGTATGCTTTAAAACCCAAGGTCTTCGAGCAGGAGGGCACTTCAATTTCTCTTAATCAAAAACCTATACTAAGTTAGTATAAAAAATAAAAACAAGGAGAGGGTTGTACCTCAATGATGGCGTCCGAGCTTTGATAAATTCCAATTGCTTGCTCTGGGTATGCAGTACGATCCTTTACTCGCTCGTGCGGACGTAGTCGAGAACGTAGTTCATGGTTGCTAGATGATTTTTACTTGCCTTTTGGTCTCTTTGATGTAGGGGGCATCAATATTAGTGCCATTACACGAACTTCTCTCCCGCTGCATGTTGTTCCCCGTATACTATTTTTACTCTATTCTTGGTTGGAAATTTCATCGTTTGATAAAGGGCCGAGGGATAGCTCTCATACTGTGTATCCACGGCCTTCCATGCAAAACAGTGTATCTCATATCACCTTCGATGACATGAACATTGGTATCTTGGATTGCACTGGCTACATTGACCGGGAGGATGATTTCCCCTTTTTTGTCTCGCTTGCCATGTCGAATCCATTAAGGACTCGAGAGGCAGGTATGATCAGGTCGAGCAGTACGAGATGCTCCACCACTCTCGAACTGATTATGCTGGCGGAGCTACCTGGATCGATCATACATTAATCTGAATTTCATTCGAAAGAAAAGAACTTACATATGCATTATTATCAGGCCGAGAAAAGGTCTCAATATCCTCTTCGTTGAACGTGAGAGAGTCCTCTGGTACGTATCTCCGAGTTCTCTTTTCGCTGATGATAGATACTTTTGTCTATTTCAAAATGGGTTCCTACGAGGCGTCGACCTCTCCAACAATCATGTTGATGACGTGTTGTGGGCTAAGTCTCTTGGATGATTTATTAGAATAGTTACATCTTGTTGATTCACTTGCATGGTGAATGTGAGAGCATGATTGTTGAGTCCCGCTTCCAGCCAAGATGCTAGGTACGTTGGTGCATAGGGAGTGTGAGCCTATTTTGGAGTTTCGCGGCCTCCTCAAGAACAAATGGGCATCAAGATCATCATCCTCTTCAACGTCGGTAAAGAAATCTCCAAACATCTCATCCTTTCCTCTTGATGTCCCCACACCGGTGGTCTCCTTGTTCTAGGCATCCCGTATTTACCTTAGGGAAAACGACGGGCCTGATTGAAGATCATCTATGACACCAACATCTATCAAGGCTTCTTCTTTCCCTCGAAGGGCCTTAGGGTCGGATCCTCCAATATGCCAAACAAGTGCTCGTCAGCACAAGTTGTATCCTATTCAGTGATAGGCTCGGGGACTGCACCAAAACCTCTTTGAGGGGTTCCTAAATATGAGGTGAGATATGAGCTTTCATTTACTTATGTTATATAGACTTCCGCTTTCATTTAAAAGTTTACTATTGTTATTACTATTGTGTAAGTTTCCAAAAGGTTTGAGTGTTTGTCTTGCCTAGCTCCGACAGTAGGCACCATCACGACCCCCGATAGTAGGGAAATCCGGGTCGTGGCAAACTTCAACTAAGCGTGGAGCATTGCATATTGGAGGTTCCGTATGCAAATTCACCATATATATATATATATAATTCTTAATTTTCAGGAAAAGGAACGTGGAAGACATGTGACTTATGCTGAGGTCATTGTAGAGACCCACTGGATGAAGAAGAAGGATGGCAAGAGAGAAAGATAGATCGAACCACGTGCTTTAGAGATATTTGTATAATCCAAACATCAACACTATTTTATTTTTCCCTCTTGGTTTATTTTATTTATATAACGTGTATATTTTTTTCCAAGATCAACTTGAAGGAACTCAGCCGACCTTGGAAGATATGACTGCAATTTGGACACAAGCGGTTGGTGGGATGTATAAAGTTATAACTATTATGTAATTATCTATTTTGGTGTTAATTTGAAAGTTGCTTGTTTGTTTTCTTACTTCTTTTACTTTCTTTTCTTTATTTCTCGTTAAAATAATAAAATAAAGGTCAAGTCTACGGGATTGGAGTACAGTCATCCTCTAGTCGTCCACCAACAACAATATTCACTGAGGCATCAGTTTTCCAAGAAGACAAATCTATGCGTAAAAAAGTGGATCAAATTTTGTAAGAACTTTAAGAAACTCGGGGTTTAATTTGATCCAAAAATTGTTAAAAAAAAGCAAGAAAAGAGTTGCAAAGAGTCTGAGTCTGAGGATGAGATTGAACCTGAATAGGCTATTTGAATGTTTTAGAGTAGAAGTAAGAGACATGTTTAATTTATGTTGTTTGATAGTTCGTTGTTTCATTAGTTGGTTGAATTTTTATAAATATTATTGTTCACTTTGTGGTAAATATTGAATTTTGGATTGTTATATTAGGTTTCTGGTTCATTGTTAGGTGTTTGGTTAGCTGTTTTATTTGTTAGGTGGGTAATTAGAAATACAGTAGGATTCTGCCTAAAAATACCAGCATTTGGGACTGAATCCAACACAAAGGTCTACGAGGAATTATCCAGATTTGCGACTAATTCAATATCAAATTGAAAATTTCTAACAATATTTTAATTTTAATAATACTTTAATTTTTGCGACTAAATCAATCGCAAGTGGAGAATTTTTAATATTTTAAATTAATTAATAATTATTGTTTACGACTGTTTGCCTCAAAATTTAGCGACTGACGTTGTCGCAAGTTTAGCAACAGATTCAGTCGCAAATTGCTTAATTTCAAATTTCCTCGCACTTTCCAGTGTGCGATTGATCCGTTGCAATTTTTCGACTGATTCAGTCAAAAATATATTGCGATCACGTATTTTCTAACTGACACTTTTTCAGTAGCAAATCAGACGAAAAAATACGATTTGCAACTGATTTGACGGTCATAAAGTTGCTGTTTTTAGTAGTGTATTGTGAAATAAGGGGAATTATGATATTGATCTATGGTAAAATAAGGGAGAATTATGATATTGATATTGATATGGTGGGATCGAGTTAGATGTCAAACGGTTGAAAAAATGTGGGTTCAGCGATTGAGTTTATTTTTATAAGTTAACTGTTTTACTTTTCCTGCATTCCTTCCTATTATTAATATTATTATTGGAATTAAAGTGAACGGAGGAAGTACGTACTATTTATGATATTGAAATGACATGCATAATTAATCGACTAGAAAAATATCAAACGACAAATTGTTATTCTAAACCCAATATAACATTAATTCCTATTAACGCATAACATTTCCCATATTACTATGCACTCTAGAATAAGGATTAAACGACCACCTAATGACATATTTACTAGAGTTTTAAATTTATTATTAGACCAATCATTACTAATAAAATAATAAAAACGCTAAGCACACTGCAAATCGAAAACTTACCTGCTGTGGCGGAAGCATAAGGTTTTCACCAAAAAAATAAAAAAAACAAACACGGAATGAAATTAAAGGATTCAATAACTAATATATATACATGAAAAAAATTAACCTTATAAATACATTATAATTTCATCAAAAATAATTTTGCTAAACCCCCTTGTTTGACCCAGAATGCTTAGGAACATTTATGAACTCAAAACAATTATTGAAACTAAAGGGCCAATCATAGCAGGTCGTAGCATATCTAAAGTTTAATAAGAGAAAAAGATAATGGAGACATATGTAGAGATAACAGGGGATATTTAGTGATCTTTATTCATGATGATGGGTTAATCTGCCTCTCCATCAAGAGGTTCAGATCCTTACAATCATGTTTTCATAGATCTACTGTTATCCTATATTGCTGATGGTGATTTTCACTCTGTGTCGTACGCTGTATTTCTTAGAGCCCCCATGGGGAGAGAGTGGATCCCCTTTTCTGATAATTGCTTCGGTATTTATAGGTCTTAACCATGATAGTTGACTTTCTTTGGGGATCGAGTCCGTGTCGTGAAACTATTGTGGGCGTACCTGCAGGGCGTCGTCTCTGACAAAAGAGCTTTAGGCGGTTATGAACAATAACCTGTGGTCGAAGACGACCTTGCTACTTATGGCGTCCACGCCCAGTTGAGGGCGGCCTCGATGCTTGTCATGTGCATTTGGATCGAGGGGAGCAATCAATATATTATTTATAAGCTGAGCTTTATAAGGTCGAATTATAGTTCATACAGATAGTCCCTCCGCTTATCGCAGTTACGTCTAGACGGACCGGGATGAGCGGATATGACAGTTTATACGGCGTCTCCTTTCGATTGAGGATACGACGACCTCCCAGGATGCCTCTTCATCGGGCGAGGATCTGAAGGTGCTTCCGCCCTGTGGGGGCTTTAGGGTGCGGGGTCTAGCCGGTACGCCGCCATATGGGGAGTGCTTGTAGTGACGGCTCGTGTTCCGGCGCACACTCCCCGATTTTGATCGTGGAAGCGACGGTTTCGATGAGAGTCGAACCGTTTCTGACGGTTAGGATTCGCATTAAATGGCGCCTATCAGTTTCCCGAGGTTTTGATTCGATTTTTCTTTATAAGAGGGCCTGATATGTTAGACATTTCTTTGTTCTTTGCTCTATTGATCGTTTTCCTCTCTAGCAAGTTCTCAGGTAATCTTGTTTTTTCTATGGCATAATTGCTTCCCGTTCTTAGTCATACTTCCCAGTTCTTCATCCAATCCTCCCGGTGACCCAAGTAAAATGGCTGGCCTTCCCTCTCATGACGGTTTTGCGGTGGTGCTGCCCGCGGAATCTCCGGTGATCGAGGGTCTATCCCCCGTACTTCCGGTAGCTGACCGGAATGATGTTAAGAGGATGCCCTCGATTGACGATATACTTCCCGAGGTGGGAAGTTTGGCGGTGGATTTCACCGCGGATGGCGGTGCTGAGCATGTCAACGAGGCCCCACTGATGGGGGAGGTGAGCATGGCCCAGCTGCGTGCGCAGGGGATTATCCCCTCTCAATGTGACATCATTTTGGCCCAACCCGGAGACAGGATGCATACTGACCGCCCGGGGTTTTGCGTGTTCTATTCTTTCCCGCTCAGGCTGGGGTTTAGGATGCCCCTTCCCAATTTACTAGTCGACTTCTGCCGGTATTACGGCGTCTGTCCGGGGCAGCTTACCCCGTCTGTGTATAGGTTTTTGGCCATGCTGCTCAAGCTCTCGGAGTTAGCCGGCAGATTGGTCACTCTCCAACACGTCCTTGCTCTTTTCGCTCCTCAACGGACTCGGGGGAGCATGATTCGAATGGTCTCGCGAGGATGACAATGATTGGTGACGGCCTTGGATGACGAGGTCGAGCCTCGCCAATATGAACAATTTTTCTACGTCCGGACCAGTCATCTGGTGGTGTCCCCTTCGGGCTTTTCGTAGGCCTGGAACCATGCCCGTAAGTCTTCTTGTTATCTATTTTTTTTTAAAAGAGGGGGCTGGAATTGTATTTTACTTTTATCTTTTGATTGACGGCCGTTTGGTCGTTTCCGCAGCTGACAGGTCGCCCCCACCTCTATTCACTGGTCTGCGCGGGTGGTTGGAAGCTAGCCTTCCGCATACTGAGGGGATTCGCTCGTGGGCGTCCTTCTCGAGGAGATATGGCCACAGTCTAGTCGTAGGTAAGTTGCTTTTTATCAATGGGGCGAGCCCGTCTTTTGGCCGTCACCGTAATTCAATGCTGACTTATCTTCTATTCTTGTAGGACGGGTAAGCCTTGGCAGGGCCCCTCTATCCATATTTCGGCGTCCTGGGCGATCACCAGGTTCTTCACCCCTGCGGCTGCTCGGGCTCCCAGGGTCGTCTCCGTTGATTCCGTAGCTGCCCCCTCGCCTGCTCGCCCTAGGCTTGAAGGCGAGAGTATGTCGGGAGTTGTACGCTCCCGAGAATCGTCGCCTTCTCGAGATGAAGAGGAGAGGCCGTTGGTTAGGCGGCGGATCCTTCCCCCTCAGGCTCCTCCGGAGGTGCAAGCGGTTGCAAATGAGGAGGTAGCTGTGACTCCCCTACCGCCCTCTGGGATGAGGGAAATTGTTGAGATGGCGTGGACTCCAATGGGCGCCCCGGATGATCTGAGGGCCCGGGATGAGCGGGAAGGGAGTGCCTCCCCCACTGCCCAGTCTTCCACCCATAGATTTGAAGTGGGCGAGCCTTCGCGGGTGGTCGTGGACCTTGGAGACTCCAGCACTCCTTCGACAGGGGCGGCGGCGATAGGAGAGGTGTCTCCATCTGGATCCAACCTGGATTTTGAGGACGTTCGCATGTTCCGTGATAGGATCACGCGTGCGACCGTCCATCCAGATAGGAGGCCGCGGGTGATCGAAATTCCCCCAGATGAAAATTTGTTGCTGAGGGATGCTTTCATGGTGCCGCTGCTGGGCCAATTGTGTTCTTCTGTGGAGAACCAGTCGCTGAGGGAGGTGGCGAACGTTAGTTTAATGAACGAGGTGGCGTCGTTGGGCATGAAGGTATGCGTTCTGGACTGATTATTTCCTCGTAACATCTTTCGTCTCCTTCAAGTTTCCGTTCCTGACTCTTCTGTATTTATATATATTTTGTTTCGCAGGCCTTTTTGCTGCAGGTAGAGTGCCTGCGTCGGACTAATGTCCGAGTCGGAGTTCTCCTCCGTGTTCTTGAGAGGTGCCGCCATTAGCGGCTCAAATGCAGGGAGCTTGACGAGCGCTTGAGGGACGATCCCCGCAACTAGGAGTTGGTCGGAGAGCTAGCGCGAGCGGAGTTACAAAGGGATCGGGCGCTCGGCCGTATTGAAGCCTTGAAGGAGCGGTTGCGTCAGGCGAACGATGAGCTAGAGGCCGCGAGAAGGGCGTCCTTGGAGAGCGAGCGCCAGTGTTTGGCCAAGGTGACGGCAATTACCTCAGAGTGGAACGGAAAGGTTGCCGCTGCGGAGGGGGAGTCGGCCGACTTGAGGCGTAGGCTAGTCGAGACTTCTTCCAGAGTGACTGAGCTTGAGGGGATTATCCAAGCCAACGACTCCCAGCTGTCGGCGATAAGGGCCGCTGCCGCCTCCAGGGAGAACAGCCTCGAGGAGCGGATCAGGGCGTTGGAGGGGAATGCTCAGGAGGCCGCGGGGCAAATAGCACTTCTTGAACAGGAAAACCGGCGTGTCCACGAGCAGTCCATTTGTTTGGGTAGTTCTCGTGAAGCTTGGGTTTTTGCCGAAGCACAGCGAGACATATATAAGAATTTGTTTGAAGCCAGCTTGATCACTGAAGGGGCCTTTGAGCAGGCGCGTCAGAAGGCGCGGAAGGCTCGTGATGAGTGCGGTTTTGACGCCACAACGCCTGATAATGATGATATCCTTGGAGGGATCGGGGCCGGAGCTAATAATGTCGGAGGTACGACAGAAGCTGGTGGAAGTGGAGCCGGGGCCGAAACGGGCGGAGCTGGGGCCAACGCAGGCGGAGCTGATGATGAAGCGGCGGAAGCCGATGATGATGAAATCGGAGTGGACGGCATTGCTGGCAACCCCCAGTTGATTGATGATTAGTTGGTTTTTCTTTTTCTTGTTGCCGTATGTGGCTATTTTTTATTTGATTGATTGTTGTTGTTTGTTTCGGACAATTATTGTTTCAGGGCGGACGGGCATAGCCCGTATCCGTCTGTTTTAATTTGGAATTGTGGGGGGGGGGGGATCTTTCCCCCTTTGTTTTTTCTTTCCGTTCACTCTTTGTTCATTATGCTGGCGTGGTCGCCGGTTGTCGTAGATTGAGGGCTCTCGGCTTGGGTTTTACTTCGACCGTCGTTGAACCTTTATTGGCGAAGGCTCATGGCCTGAGTCCTAGCCTAACCGTAATTAAATTTTTCGTTGACTTTTAGCATCGAGGGCTCGCAGCCCGAGCTTTACTTCAATTGTTGTTGAGCTTACTTTGGCGAAGGCTCATAGCCTGAGTCCCAGTTCAACCGTAATTGAACTTAAGTTGACTTTTAGCGTCGAGGACTCGTAGCCCGAGCTTTACTTCAACTGTTGTTGAACTTATTTTGGCGAAGGCTCATAGCCTGAGTCCCGGTTCAACCGTAATTGAACTTTGGTTGACTTTTAGCGTCGAGGGCTCGTAGCTCAAGCTTTATTTCAACTGTCGTTGACTTTTAGTTGGCGAAGGCTCTTGGCCCGAGTCCTAGTTCAACCATAATTGAACTTTAGTTGATTTTTAGCGTCGAGGGCTTGTAGCCCGAGCTTTACTTTAACTGTTGTTGAACTTATTTTGGCAAAGGCTCATAGCCTGAGTCCTAGTTCAACCGTAATTGAACTTTAGTTGACTTTTTGCGTCGAGGGCTCGTAGCCCGAGCTTTATTTCAACTGTCGTTGAATTTTCCTTTTGGCGAAGGCTCATAGCCTGAGTCCCAGTTTAACCGTAATTGAACTTTAGTCGATTCGTTTGAGTCGAGGGCTTATAGCCCGAGTTTTACTTCAATTGCTGTTGAATTTTTAGTTGGCGAAGGCTCATGGCCTGAGTCCCAGTTCAACCATAATTGAACTTTAGTTGATTTTTTGCGTCGAGGGCTCGTAGCTCGAGCTTTATTTCAACTGTCGTTGAATTTTTTTTTGTGAAGGCTCATAGCCTGAGTCCCAGTTCAATCGTAATTGAACTTTAGTTGATTTTTATCGTCGAGGGCTTGTAGCCCGAGCTTTACCTTAACTGTTGTTGAACTTATTTTGGCGAAGGCTCATAGCCTGAGTCCCAGTTCAACCGTAATTGAACTTTAGTTGACTTTTTGCGTCGAGGGCTCGTAGCCCGAGCTTTATTTCAACTGTCGTTGATTTTTTCTTTTGTGGCGAAGGCTCATAGCCTGAGTCCCAGTTCAACCGTAATTGAACTTTAGTCGATTCGTTTGAGTCGAGGGCTTATAGCTCGAGTTTTACTTCAACTGTCGTTGAATTTTTTAGTTGGCGAGGGCTCATGGCCTGAGTCCCAGTTCAACCGTAATTGAACTTTAGTTGACTTTTTGCGTCGAGGGATCGCAGCCCAGTATGGATGAGATGAATCAGGCTTGCTCTGATTGTTGTTTTTCCTTTGTTTCTGACTTCAGTAAAAGCTACGTGAGCTTGCTATAAAATCCCCACAGACAGCGCCAAATTGTTTGACCCAGAATGCTTAGGAACATTTGTGAACTCAAAACAATTATTGAAACTAAAGGGCCAATCATAGCAGGTCGTAGCATATTTGAAGTTTAATAAAAGAAAAAGATAATGGAGACATATGTAGAAATAACAGGGGATATTTAGTGATCTTTATTCATGATGATGGGTTAATCTGCCTCTCCATCAAGAGGTTCAGATCCTTACAATAATGTTTTCATAGATCTACTGTTATCCTGTATTGCTGATGGTGATTCTCACTCTGTGTCGTACTCTGTATTTCTTAAAGCCCCCATGGGGAGAGAGTGGATCCCCTTTTCTGATGATTGCTTTGGTGTTTATAGGTCTTAACCATGATATTTGACTTTCTTTGGGGATCGAGTCCGTGTCGTGTAACTATTGTGGGCGTACCCGCGGGGCGTCGTCTCTGACAAAAGAGCTTTAGGCGGTTATGAACAATAACTTGTGGTCGAGGACGGCCTTGCTACTTATGGCGTCCACGCCTAGTTGGGGGTGGCCTTGATGCTTGTCATGTGCATTTGCGCCGAGGGGAGCGATCAATATATTATTTATAAGCTGAGCTTTATAAGGTCGAATTATACCTCATACACCCCTTCCGTCCAACTAGCTCTGCCCTGCTTATCAGGGAATTTAACATGGATTTCATATATATTCTTATTGTGATATTTTTCGTATAAAGAAAAGAATGAAAAGAATGTTTTTCTTGGTAGACTGAGCAGTAATGGGGGTGGTTGGGTGGGTGGTGTGACTAATACATTTTTGTGAAAGGCAAAACTAAGATGACTTTGTCAACTCAATTGATAAGTGACCTTTTGACATTATCCACTCGCATTATTAATAAGTGAACTAATAAGTCAGTCAAGCTTTTAATTCGTCGGCAAGTACACGGCATTTAGAAGCTGTCCGACTATTTCAATTATTGGATTCATATTTAAATATTTACACTTATACTAACATGTAATAATTGTTAGGTGTTTGTTATAATTTTCTTACCATATTTGATTTTTCTATCTCTTCAAGGAAATGGGCAATATAATTACCTAAATTGGGTTTTCCTTTTTGTAAAAGGAAATTCGAAATTCTTCCATATTTGGCTAGTCCATTTTCTTGTAGGAAAAGATTTGGACTTCTATAAATTGAGGATCCTTCCTTCTCATTTAGTAGCATCCACAATATAGCCATATGGGCTTGAGAGTAGTATATAGGGGGAGAACATTACGGGACAAGTGTTAGTTTGTCACTTGTGTTGGCCTCTTCGTGAGGTTATTCTATCGATATTTTGTACCCTCTTTTATTATAGTGGATTGCTCATCTCCGTTGTGGATGTAGGTAACTTGACCGAACCACGTTAAATGTTTGTGTCTCTTTTGGTAGATTTCTCTCTATTGTATGATTTATCGTCGTTGAACATTTGCTTTGCTAGATTCTGCATGACACCTGATTTTTTTCGGTCCTAACAAGTGGTATCAGAACAAGGTTCAAAACAGGTTCATCTAGGCTGGTATAGTTCTAGCCGCAACATATTTGACGATAATCGTGATTTTTGTCTGAGAAATTTGACCGGTGTGTTACGCACGTTGAGACAAAGTTTGTGGCGGAGATCTGGATGTACGACCTGTTGAAGGCTATGTGAAGACGAGGGATCAAGTTTATTTTGTCAGAAAATTCAGGCCAAGTGAGAGAATTGTTAGGGGTTTGCCATAATTTCTTACCATATTTGGTTTTCCTATCTCTTGAAGGAAAGGGGCAATATAATTACCTAAGTTGGGTTTTCCTTCTTGTAAAAGGGAATTCAAAATTCTTCCATATTTGGCTAGTCCTTTTTCTTGTAGGAAAAGATTTGGACTTCTATAAATTGAGGATCCTTCCTTCTCATTCAGCGGCATCCACAATGTAGCCATAGGGGCTTGAGAGTAGTATTTAGGGGGAGAACTTTACGGGACAAGTATTAGTTTGTCAATTGTGTTTGCCTCTTCGTGAGGTTATTCTATCGATATTTTGTACTATCTTTTATTATAGTGGATTTCTCATCTCCGTTGTGGATGTAGGTCACTTGACCGAACCACGTTAAATGTTTATGTCTCTTTTGGTAGATTTCTCTCTATTGTATGATTTATCATCGTTGAACATTTGCTTTGCTAGATTCTGCATGACACCTGATTTTTTTCGGTCCTAACAAGTGGTATCAGAACAAGGTTCAAAACAGGTTCATCTAGGCTGGTACAGTTCTAGCCGCAACATATTTGACGATAATCGTAATTTTTGTCTGAGAAATTTGATCGGTGTATTACGTACGTTGAGACAAACTTTGTGGCATAGATCTGGATGTACGACCTGTTGAAGGCTATGTGAAGACGAGGGATCAAGTTTATTTTGTTAGAAAATTCAGGCCAAGTGAGAGAATTGTTAGGGGCTTGCCATAATTTCTTACCATATTTGGTTTTCCTATCTCTTGAAGGAAAGGGGCAATATAATTACCTAAGTTGGGTTTTCCTTCTTGTAAAAGGAAATTCAAAATTCTTCCATCTTTGGCTAGTTCTTTTTCTTGTAGGAAAAGATTTGGACTTCTATAAATTGAGGATCCTTCCTTCTCATTCAGTGACATCCACAATGTAGCCATAGGGGCTTGAGAGTAGTATTTAGAGGGAGACTTGTGTGCAAACTTTGAGTGAATTCGGATCGATTTTGGTAGGAAATGGGACAATTAATCTCTTTAAGGAAAGCTTAAGTTGGAAAAGTCAACCCAACGTTGACTTATGAGTTAGAGGACTCGGAACTGAATTCCGATGATTCGGTTAGTTTCGGGGGATGATTTAAGACTTAGGAGCGCAATCGGAAGTAATTTTGGAGTTCCGGTGAAGAAGTTAGCCTATTTTGGCGAAGTTGGAATTTTGGCGGAATCCGATCGATAGGTGATATTTTGATCCGGGAGTCGGAATGGAATTCTGACAGTTGCAGTAGCTTCCTTAGGTGATTTTGGATATGTTTGCAAATTTTCAGGTCATTCGGACATCGTTTGGTCGGGTTTTTGATCGAATGTGAATTTTGAAAGTTTAAGTTTAAGTTTGAATCGAATTCTAGGATTTTGGTGATTTTTGATGTTTAAGGCAGCGTTTTTATGATCCGAGCAAGTTTGAATGAAGTATTAGGTTGAGTTTGAGTTTTTGGTTGTGGTCCCGAGGGTCTCGGGTGTGTTTCGGATGCCCAACGGGTCATTTTTGGAAGATTTTTGCCGTTTTGAGCATAAATGTAATGATCCAAAGGTCTAATTTTAGTTCTAGAGATCCAAATTTGATTTCGAGAGTTCGAGAATTTAAATAATGAATTATAGGACTGATCCGGAAATTTTGGTTTAATTTCATCAAGTCGCGATTGGGTTTTTGACGCGAAATGTGATTTAATTGTTTAACGAGCGAAATTGATGTTGCACTGAGCAAATGAGATCCAAATTTAGTTTTGTTTGAACCACTGGATCCGTATCGAAATTACGGAGCCATAGGAAAAAGAATCGTCAAATTCCGAGTTCGTATGACGGAGTTAAAGCTATTTTAGTGAAAATAAAAGTTGCTGCAATTATTTTGGATAGCTGCTGCATTTATTTAGCAGCGTGAACAGTACCGGGCACGCGTGAACAGTGTTCCGCACGTGTGAAAGGGCTGGACGCATGAACAGTAATCGGGAAAAAGAAAAATTTGGTATTTTAGCCACATCTTGAGTTCTAGAGCTCCAATTGAGGTGATTTTCGCGGGGTTGTTCTCGTCTCAACAAGAAGGTAAGTTTTATGGCCTAATTACGTTATTTTATCATGGAATCCTTGAGTATTTCACTGTTAATGGAAGATTAAAGGGGGATTTTAGCTCTAGGCCTAAATTATAGAAAATCATTGATTTGAATGGGCAAACGGAGTCCGATTTTGATAAATTTTATATGCACGGACTCGTGTTGAGATAAGGAACCCGAATATATAACTTTTGTAATTTTTCGAGAAGCGTGCTAAAAGTCGGGTTTTGGCAACTTGTGGGTTTTGGTGTATTTTGAATTGTTTCGATTGGGTAATACCCAATTGGCCTATTTTGATGTAATTCTATTGATTTTTATCAGATACTACACCTGTGGAGGTCGATATTCGTGGCAAGAGAGTTGTCTCTTAGTGGTTTTGTACCGGAGTCGAGGTAAGTGGCTTGTCTAACCTCGTGTGGGGGAACCTTCACCCCTAGGATATTATGTGATAGTTTAAATGCCTTGTACGCGAGGTGACGGGCGTGTACATGCGCCGGTTGTTGTAACTCACTTTACTTGAATTGTTCAATTCGTGATATTCCTATTCTTAATTTATTAAATTATGACATTTACCTGGTATTCGTTAGGGAAGCATGATTAGGTAGGATTTATCTGTCTAATTGCCTAATTGTCCTACTTGAACTTCTTGATAATTGTTGGCACTAGTCCTCGGTGGAGTTATAGTTAAGCATATTATATTTCTCTCTGTGTATTCCTTTACTTGTTGTGTTTGTGGACTGCGGGTTCAATTCCCGGAGATCCCAGGGCTGTGGGTTCGATTCCCAGAGACCCGGATTGCTATTGTTCGTGGACTGCGGGTTCAATTCCTGGAGATCCAAGGGCTACGGGTTCGATTCCCGGAGACCCGGAGTTTATTGATATATTATTGAGATACGGACTGCGGGTTCGATTCCCGGAAATCCTGAGATATTGAGACACATCCTGAGATACTGAGATATGGACTACGGGTTCGATTCCCGGAGATCCTGAGATTATTGAAATGTGGACTACGGGTTCGATTCCCGAGATCCTGAGATTATTGAACATGGGCTGCGGGTTCGATTCCCGGAGACCTAGAGGTACTGAGAATGGGACTGTGGGTTCAATTCCCACAGGTCCTGGATTTGTTTTATTGAGTTGACTATTTGTTGTTAGTTTAATTGTAGACATTTGCAGTAATCGTCTTATTGTTGTTAGTTCGGGAATTATTATCATTTAAATTGTTTAATTTGTTATCATCATTATATTATTGTTTCTCAGTAGGGCCCTGACTTTCCTCGTCACTACTAGTTTGTCACTTGTGTTTGCCTCTACGTGAGGTTATTCTATCGATATTTTGTACTCTCTTTTATTATAGTGGATTGCTCATCTCCGTTGTGGATGTAGGTCAATTGACCGAACCACGTTAAATGTTTGTGTCTCTTTTGGTAGATTTCTCTCTATTGTATAATTTATCGTCGTTGAACATTTGCTTTGCTAGATTTAGCATGACACCTGGTTTTTTTCGATCCTAACTAACAATTATTTACACGTACTGCGTAAAAATCATTTGTAATCAAGTCACTTAAAAAGGAGTAATGAAATGTAAACAAACATATATCGCACCATATTAAATTATGTAGATAGTTTTCAAAATTATCACAATATCGGGGTATATAATTTAAATCTTTTCTAGCTAGATATGTCATAATAAGGTCGTGCGAATTAAATTAGGAACCTCGCAAAGATTTAACTACTGAATTATACTTTCGGGCTATAGCAAGAGGATTCAGAATAAATTAATTATATAAACCAAATTGTTATAAATATATTATATTATGAATATTCGTACTCCGTTGTAAATAATCTTCCTGAAAAAGTTTATTCATATGGGGTTGTGCCGTAAATATGTTTATCTATTTAGTACTATATTGGAAATAAGCTTCCTGAAGAAGATTATCACTTCGGTACCCGGTTACGGATAAACATTACCCCCCGGTAGAAGATTATCCGTACTGGGTATAATAAGCTTATCCTTTCAGTATCTGGTTATGGATAAATATTAGTGTCGGTAGAAGATTAGTCATACTGGGTATAATAAGCTTATCCTTTCAGTATCCGGTTATGGATAAATATTACTGTCGGTAGAAGATTATCCATACTGGGTATAATAAGCTTATTCTTTCATTATCCGGTTATGGATAAATATTACTTCCGGTAGAAGATTATCCATACTGGGTATAATAAGCTTATCCTTTCAGTATCCGGTTATGGATAGATATTACTTCCGGTAGAAGATTATCCATACCGGGTATAATGAGCTTATCCTTTCAGTACTCTGTTATAGATAAACATTACTCTTAGTATAAGATTATCCATATCTGGTATAGTAGCAGCTTATAGTAGTAGCTTACACAGCAGCTTGTAGTAGCAGCTTCCTTTCTTCTATAAATAGAAGGGTTTTCATTTCATTATGTACATCGGTTTGAATTCAAATAATATATCAGTCTCTCTCTATACTTGTCTTTACTTTACAAGTCTTTATTTTATAACATGTTATCAGCACGATACTCTACCATCTCGAGCAAATATTTTGAAAGTATCTGAGGTAAAAACTTTCTTTTCCTAAATAATGTCAAATCTTTCTAAACTTGAATTTGTAGCCCTAGATATATCGGGCAAAAGCTATATGTCTTGGATGCTTGATGCTAAAATTCATCTTGATGCGATGGGTCTCGCAGACACCATCAGTGATAAAAATCAGGCATCAAACCAAGACCGTGCCAAAGCAATGATATTCCTACGCCATCACCTTGATAAGGCCTGAAAATGGAATATCTTACTGTTAAAGATCCAGTTATACTGTGGAATAATTTAAAAGATAGATATGACCACCTGAAGATGGTCGTTCTTCCACATGCACGATATGATTGGACTCATCTAAGGGTACAAGATTTTAAATCTATTTGTGAGTATAATTCTGCTATGTTCAAAATTATTTCCCAACTAAAATTATGTGGTGATAATGTTACTGATTATGATATGTTGCAGAAAATTTTCACCACTTTTCGTGCCTCGAATATGCTCCTGCAATAGCAATATCGAGAGATGGGATTTAAAAAGTATTCTGAACTTATCTCACATCTTCTTATAGCCGAACAACATAATGGGCTATTAATGAAAAACCATGAAAGTCGACCTACTGATTCTTGTCCATTCCCTGAAGTGAACGAGACGAACTTCCACCAAGCCAAACGTGGAAGAGGTCGTGGCCCCAGTCATGGTCATGGCCGTGATAGGGGAAGAAATCCCAATCATGGTAATAATAATGCACCAAAGAACCCTCCTCACCACCAGCAGTGGAAAAAGAGGGAACAAAAGCATGAAGCGGTGCAAGCACCTAATACAGAAAGTGCATGCTATAGATGTGGAGGAAAATGGCACTGGTCACGTACATGTCGTACGCCAAAGCACCTAGTTGAGCTTTATCAAGCCTTCTTGAAAAAGACAGAGAAAAATGCTGAAGCAAATTTTATCTCTGAAGATAATTTTGACTTCATGCATTTAGATGTAGCTGATTACTTTGCACTCCCAAAAGGAGAAACAAGTCATGTAATCGGTAGTGAATCTGCAGAAATATAAATATTTTAATTTTTATTGTTTGTAATAAATAGTATGGTTATGTGATTATTGTACATAAATAAAAGTTATGTTTTGATAATATATTTTATTTATGTCATTTTTAAGAATATGGATAATCCTCAAATTATGTTTGGATCAAAGACAAATCATGAAGATATTTGTGTTATTGATAGTGGAACAACTCATGCCATATTCAGGGATCAGAAATACTTTTCTTATTTGCATAAGGAAAAAGCAAATTTTTCAACAATTTCTGGTAATATAAGTTTGATTGAAGGCTCCGGAAGAGCGGTTATCTTTTTGTCTAAGGGAACAAAACTTATTATAGACAATGCATTATTCTCCTCCAAATCCCGAAGAAACTTGTTGAGTTTTATAGATATCCGCCGAAATGGGTATCATATTGAGACAATAAATGAAATGAACATGGAATATCTTTGTATTATAAAGAATATTTCCGGCCAGATATGCATTTTAGAAAAGTTACCAACTTTATCTTCTGGCTTATACTATTCAAAAATTAGTACAGTTGAAGCACACTCTATCGTAAACCAGAAGTTTACGGATTCAAATACTTTTGTGCTTTGGCATTACCATTTGGGCCATCCTGGATCTATAATGATGAGATGAATTACTCAAAATTCGAGTGGGCATCCGTTAAAGAACCTGAAGATTCTTACGAATGATGAATTTTCTTTGATGCTTGTTATTAAGGCAAACTAATCACTAGACCATCACCAATGAAGGTTGGCATTGATTCCCCTGACTATTTAGAGCGTATACATGGGGATATATGTGGACCTATTCACCCACTAAGTGGGTTGTTTAGATATTTTATGGTCCTAATAGATGCATCTTCAAGATGGTCTCATGTGTGCCTATCATCGTCTCGCAACCTAGCGTTTGCAAAGCTATTATCCCAAATAATTCGATTAAGGGCACAATTACCAGATTATCCTATAAAGGCTATTCGCCTCGATAATGCTGGAGATTTCTCATCTCAAGCTTTTGATGATTATTGTTTATCAGTTGGGATAAAAGTTGAACATCGTGTAGCTTACGTTCATACTCATAATGGCCTTGCAAAGTCATTTATTAAACGCCTACAATTGATAGCAAGACCACTACTTATGAAAATGAAATTGCCCACTACTGTTTGGGGCCATGCTATCTTTCATGCAACATCACTTATCCGTCTCAGACCGACACATTATAATAAATATTCTCCGCCACAATTAGTTTTTGGTCATCAACCAAATATTGCCCATTTACAGATTTTCGGATGTGCTGTATATGTGCCAGTAGTACCACCACAACGCAGTAAGATGGGACCGCAGAGAAGGATAGGAATATATGTTGGGTTTGAATCACCCTCTATTATTCGCTATCTTGAACCATTGACAGGAGATTTATTTACTGTTCGATTTGCAGATTGTCGTTTTGATGAAACGAATTTCCCACAATTAGGGGAGAGAAAAAGAAATTCAAAAGAGAAATTATGTGGAAAGTTTCATCATTATCTCACTTTGACCCACGCACCCCTATATGTAATCAGGAGGTCCAGAAGATCATCCATTTACAGAATATAGCAAATCAAATGCCAGACGCATTTACTGATTTGAAAAGGATAACTAAATCACATATCCCTGTAGAGAATGTGCCTATCCGAATTGATGTTCCAGTAGGACCGTCTACTAGCATGAAAGCTAGTTAACCTAAAGCACGCATGAAGCGTGGTAGACCTTTGGGTTCTAAGGATTGAAATCCTCGAAAAAGAAAATCGGCAAATGATCAAAATGATACCATGAAGGGATCTCCTGAAGAGACCCAAGATCAAATTAGTTCTGAGATTCCTAAAGAAATCAACAAACCCGAAGCTCATGTAAGTGAAGAACTTTTAATAAGTTCGACCAGTGATGGGATTAATTTAAATCGTTCTGAAATAGTGTTGGATAATATTTTTGCATATAATGTCGCACTTAATATTATGCAAGATAATGAGGATCTTGAACCTCGATCTGTCGAAGAATGTCGACAAAGATCTGATTGGCCAAAATGACAAGAGGCAATTCAATCAGAATTGAAGTCACTTGCTAAAAGAGAGGTATTTGGATCAGTTGTCCAAATACCTACTGGTATAAAACCAGTTGGTCATAAATGGGTTTTTGTGCGAAAAAGGAATGATAAAAACGAAGTTGAAAGATATAAAGCTCGCTTTGTTGCACAAGGATTCTCACAACGACCTGTAGTCGATTTTAATGAAACATATTCACCTGTTATGGATGCCATAACATTTTGATATCTCATCAGTTTAGCACTACATGAAAAGCTTGAAATACATCTAATGGATGTAGTTACAGCTTATCTGTACGGTTCACTTGATAATGAAATTTATATGAAAATCCCTGAAAGATTTAAAATGCCTGAAGCAAAATGTCAGGAAATGTATTAAGTTAGATTACAAAGATCTTTGTACGGTTTAAAGCAATCCGTGTGCATGTGGTATAATCGCCTTAGTGAATATTTACTGAAAGAAGGTTATATAAATGATGTTGTTTGTCCATGTATATTTATAAAGAAAATGGCATCAGAATTTGTTATACTTGCTGTTTATGTTGATGACATAAATCTTGTTGGAACTCCAGAAGAGCTCCAAAAGGCAACTGAATATCTTAAGAAAGAATTTGAGATGAAAGATCTTGGCAAGACTAAACTTTGTCTTAGTCTGCAAATTGAACATTTAGTAGAATGAATCTTTATCCATCAATTTGCCTATATAGAAAGGGTCTTAAAACGCTTTTACATGGACAAAGCACACCCATTGAGTACACCAATGGTTGTTCGATCACTTGAAGTGAATAAGGATGTGTTCCGACCTCCAGAAGAGGACGAGGAACTCCTTGGTCCCGAAGTACCGTATCTCGGTGCAATTGGTGCACTAATGTATCTTGCTAATGCTACAAGGCCTGACATAGCATTTTCTGTTAATTTACTAGCAAGATATAGTTCTTCTCCTACACGGAGACATTGGAACGGTATTAAGCATATATTGCGATATTTAAAGGGAACTCTTGATATGAGTTTGTTTTATGCTAACAAAGATAATGCAGATCTTGTTGGTTATGCAGATGCAGGTTATTTATCTGATCCCCAAAAAGCTCGATCTCAAACCGGATATGTATTTACGTATGGAGGTACTGTCATATCATGGCGCTCCACAAAGCAATCTATTATTGCTACTTCTTCAAATCACGCTGAGATAATAGCTATTCATGAAGCAAGTATGGAATGCGTATGGTTGAGATCAATAATTCATTTTATTCGAGAAAAATGTGGGTTGGAATGTGAAAAAAGACCCATAATTTTATACGAAGACAATGCTGCATGCATAACCCAATTGAAGAGAGGATTTATAAAAGGAGATAGAACGAAGCATATTTTACCAAAATTATTCTACACACATCACCTTAAGAAAAATGGTGACATTGATGTGCAACAAATCCGTTCAAGTGATAATCAAGCAGATTTATTCACTATATCTTTGCCAACTTCAACTTTTGAGAAGATGGTATTCAAGATTGGAATGTGAAGACTCAAATATTTGAAACAAGGTTTCCATCAAGGGGAGTAAAATATGCTATGCACTCTTTTTCCCTTACTAAGGTTTTTTTCCATGGGGTTTTCCTTATAAGGTTTTTAATGAGGCACCTAGCAATGCGTATTACTAAAGATGTGTACTCTTTTTCCTTCACTAGGATTTTTCCCACATGGTTTTTCCTAGTAAGGTTTTAATAAGGCACATTATCTTTTAATGAACATCCAAGGGGGAGTGTTATAAATATATTATATTATGGATGTTCGTACTCCGTTGTGAATAATCTTCCTGAAGATGTTTATTCATATGGGGCTGCGCCGTAAATATGTTTATCTATTTAGTACTATATTGGAAATAAGCTTCCTGAAGAAGCTTATCACTTCGGTACCCGGTTACGGATAAATATTACCCCCGGTAGAAGATTATCCGTACTGGGTATAATAAGCTTATCCTTTCAGTATCCGGTTATGGATAAATATTACTGTCGGTAGAAGATTATCCATACTGGGTATAATAAGCTTATCCTTTCAGTATCCGGTTATGGATAAATATTACTGTCGGTAGAAGATCATCCATACTGGATATAATAAGCTTATCCTTTCAGTATCCGATTATGATAAATATTACTTCCGGTAGAAGATTATCCATACTGGGTATAATAAGCTTATCCTTTCAGTATCCGGTTATGGATAAATATTACTACCGATAGAAGATTATCCATACCGGATATAATGAGTTAATCATTTCAGTACTCCGTTATAGATAAACATTACTCTTAGTATAAGATTATTCATATCTGGTATAGTAGCAGCTTACACACCAGCTTCCTTTCTTCTATAAGTAGAAGACATTTCATTTCATTATGTACATCAGTTTGAATTCGAATAATATATCAGTCTCCCTCTATACTTAACTATAACACAAATGAATTTTACTTTGTATATATAATACATAATTCTCCGGTGAACAAGATTTGAAAGAACCCCTTCCACTCCTAAAGTTTTCACGACCTTAATAAATACTAGTGGTTAATTATTCATCATTACTTGTCATTTTAATTATTAAAAAAAAAAAAAAAAAAAAAATATATATATATATATATATATATATATATATATATATATATATATATATATATATATATATATATAAGGGTGAGTGTAGTGCTATAGTAGCGCATTTAATTGAACCCATAACTTTCAACACAGAGTACTAATTTATGTGTAAAATTTTACCGAAATTGTAATAAACTTTGGATATGAACCCATAACTTTATAAGGATATAAACAGTTCAATACTAAGAGCCTTAAAAATTGAACTTGTAGAATATAAATCTTAGATCCGCTTCCACATTGTTATGGTATAAGAATTATGTAAATATCTTTTTAGAACTCAAATGTGAACTGTTCACTCCCCTCACCTGCCAACCGAATATTGGTCCCCTCAGTAATTAATACCCTTCTATTCAATCAGTTATGTACTCAAATTTTATTACTATAAATAGAGCCCAATAATTCATCAATTTCTCCATCCTTCAAGTTCTAAGTAACATTACTTAACTTTGACAAAAGATGGGTTACAAGGCATTTCTGTTTCTTGGCCTTTTTTTGGCCATTTTTGTAATGATTAGCTCTGAGGTTTTAGCTAGCGAGTTGTCTGAGACTTCCACCACTTCAGCAGACGACTGTAAGAACCCTTTCAATATTTGCATATATGTTCAAATTAGTGTTTAACATGTCATGGTGATATCATTTGAGTCCTATTACAACAAGAGGTACCTATACTCTAGTTTGAAATTACTACATACCAAGTTGTATAATTACTAAGATAATAATAACACGTTCCATTAATTACTAAGGTAATAATAATATGTTACATAAATTATAATTGTATTAGTGGATCTGTTACACCCTGCTTTTTCTAATGTTACCTTGACCAAGAATCTTTAGGCTAGTTTGATATGAGTGATAAGTGATAATTAATCTAGAAATTAAATTTGAGATAAGTTTATCCCACGTTTTATTGGGATAACATCTCGATATAACTAATTATGTGATTAGTTATTCCGAGACTATAATATTATTTTATCCTTATGAAAGGGTGAAATTATAATTCTGGGATAATTAAATAACTTTTTTCCTAACCAAACGACCCCTCACTCAATTGATGTATCATGAAAAAAGGGTATATAACTAAAACCTCTATTATTTTTACATTTTGCCTATAAATATTTTTAAACCTTCTAAAATATGATCATAAATCTTACAACCTTATGGATTATATATTTTCTATGTATTTCTGTGTTAGGACCACATAATAAAGCTAAAAAGGGAAGAAGAATAAAACAGTTAAGAACAATATGCTTGTTTACACAATTGATACAGCAAAGAAATCCAATGGCAAGAATGAAGAACCTCCTTCATATGGTGTCGGAGGAAACCCTGGCGGCGGATACCCTAGCGGTGGTGGCGGTGAATACTCTGGTGGCGGCCATGGTGGTGGTGGACGTGGTGGTGGTGGACGCAGTGGCGGTGGACGCGGTGGTGGTAGACGTGGTGGTGGTGGAGGATACTGCCGCTATGGTTGCTGCGGCCGCCGAAATTACAATGGTTGTAGCAGGTGCTGCTCCTACAAAGGTGAGGCCATCCATGGATAAGGTCACTATATAAAAACTTTGTACTAGCAAGATGTAATAGTAATAGTCTTGCTGCTTTTTAGAGCTTGTTGTAACAAGTTATAAATAAAAGCCACTATGTAATATTTGTGTTAATTATACAATGGTGTGATAATGTTTTCCCTTTTGAGCATGTTGTTCTCTCTTTTTTTTTTACACTAAGAAATCAATCTTTTACACATAAAATATTTTAAAAGTTATTTTTTTAAATTCAAAATTGTAAAGGGGCATGATGTTCAAATAGTAATAAAATAATCAAAGAGAAAGTAAGAAAAGCGATTTTCCATATCAAGAGATTAGGGTTCAAGTCTAGGTATATGAAGTGGTCTTTGTTAGGAAATATTTTAATTAACTTTTATTATAGGATTTTTCATTGTCAATTCAATTTAATCGGGTTTCAGTACAAATATCGAACATCGAGTGGGAAAAGTAACACAAATTAATTAATTTCGATTTCCTTCGCAATCCAAGCCTTCAAAATGGAAAAGGCAAGAAAGAGGGTATTTGGATGGGCTTAAAAGCTCGTAAAACCTACTTTTAAACTACTTTTTTACTTTTTCTATTTTGGCTTAAAAGTCATTTTGGTTTGACCGATAAAATTACTCTATTGTCCATTATAAATTTTCATAATACCAAACTTACTCTTAGTCAAAGAACCCCAAAACATTTTCTTAACATCGAACACTCTGTTCCTCTTCTTTCACAAAGAACCCCAAAACACTCTTCCTCTTCTTTCATCTTCCTCTCTACTTCAACTTTCATTTTCTGAACTTTCCTCAAATATCAGTTTCTAAGCCACCTGCGTCGACCGTTAGGTCTTGGGTTCGAGTCACCGTGGAGGGGAAGTGTGGAAACACTATGGGTAAAAAAAAAAAAAAAAAAAAAGCCACCTGCGTTACTTTCTACTTTATAAAGTTACTGTCAATATATAAGTTAGTAACACAAGCAAGTTATATTATCTTTCTTCTACTTTATAAAAATTATCTAAAGTAATCACATAAATTGAAATTAAATAGAAATATAATTTTTTTTATTTTGCACTAATTTATAATTAAATTATTATAGTAATAAGCTCTTTTATAATATTAACAACTTTAAGGATATTTTTGTTTTTTTAATAAAAAAAGTGCTTACACACATTTATTTACCAAACACTTCGACAATTTTTTTTAAGTTTCAGCACATTTATCCAAACAGGTAACTGTTTATTTATAAAATAAATTCCAACACTTAAAAGCTACTTTTGAACCCTAGTGCTTAAAAGTCATTTTTTAAGCCAATCCAAACGGGTTCTAAATAACTCACGACATATTCTTAAGGAATAATTGGAAAATGCTGCTCAACTGACGCATTTATATTGTTTGGTAGTTTCTTCGATTTTTTTCGCGAACTGAACACTAATTTTCGACTTGGAATAGTGTCTATAATTCTGACTATAACTTTTTATGGGAATACAAAGTTCTGAACTTTTTGACGAAAAATATGAATTCCTCCTCAAATTCTAGGATTAATTAGGAATATCTCAAACCAACTGGTCCTCCGTGTTTTTACTATCGCCTTTTGACATAGTAATTCGCCTTTTGATGATACAAATACCTATTGAAACTCATTTGGAGTTTGGGTCAAGTCATATTAGAGGAGACATGGATCTTAATATGGATATGAGCCATGTAAGCTTATGTCGCATTTTTTTTGAATTTTTTTATTAAAATGTATGCCATATCATATTTATGGTGGAAGTTTGAGGCAAAATAATTTTTAAGTGATAATGATAAAGTTTAGTTACTTTTAAGTGACAAAAAATAGTTGAATGACTTACTGAAATTAAAGGATAGTTTAATGACCATTAGTGAAATTAACCCTTTTTTCTTATATGCATGATGGCAAGTACATTATGCGAAATGCGACATACAAATTGCAAAAAAATTATATAGCAATTTGTCCAATTTGGTGTAAATTGCGTTTATTAGATATGATTCATAAGTTGTATTTATTAAATAACATTTTAAGCTTATAAAATGCCTTTTATATGTCGTATTTCTCCACAGCGACTTACACCATCTTGACCAGCACATAATTTCATTTATAAGATTGAATAAGTGTACATTAACCATTCCTGAAAATATTCTGATAGTTTTTTCCCAGATAGTTTTGATGAATCGGGCCGGATATGGGAAGGGGGTTAGGGCGCATGCAATCAAACACTATCCTAAAAAATGAAATGCAACATGGTAACAAAGAAATAATTATAACAAGAAAGATATAATATAATTTCACTTAAACATAGGGATGACAATTACATTGAAAACTAAAACAAGACATACATAATTAAGTTCTCAGATATAAAAACAAACGTGACTTGACCATCCATGTATATCCATAAGAAGTGAATTGTTATAAATAGATTGTAGGTGAAATATATAAACCGCCTCTTTAAGTTGTTCACAACGATTAGACAGATACCTTAATCGACCCCTCTACCATTTAGATACTTCAAATATTCATTAAGTAGATAAAGTAGATACCCGGTGCAACATATCATATAGATGAGTTACACTTGCCAATGACTTGTCAAATGAGCCAATCAATAAAGGACACGTGTAATTTGTATTAAAATTTCCTTTATATTGGGAACGTATTGCACACCGCAACATTTTAGTTAAATGAAAATGTGTAAATATTTATAGATCGGGTTGCACGCCGCAACAAATATTATATATGTTGGATTGGGAACGTGTTGCACACCGCAACATTTTAATTAAATGAAAATGTGTGAATATTTATGGATCGGGTTGCACGCCGCAACAGATATTATATATGTTGGATTGGGTTGCACGCCGCAATAGATATTATATTGGGTCGGGTTGCGCGTCACAACAGATATATTATATTTATTGGATCGGGTTGCACGCCGCAATAAATATATCATGTTTATTGGATCGGGTTGCGCACCGTAACAAATATAGTATATTTATGGGATTGGGTTGCATGCTGCAATAGATAGATTATATTTATGGGATCGGGTTGCACACCGCAACAAAGATGTATGCCTCGAATTCATCACAAGATCAGTATATAGATAGATATATATTAGATTTGTTTAAGATCTATTTAAATTATGCTTAACATCTATTCATTCAACTACTTTCATTAATTATGTTCTATTTTAATTTTCTAATTATTAATGTTGACCAAAATTTTCCAAGTGGCTTTTTTATAGCTTGCCTCTTCGCTTAACCACAATGCATATATTATATATATATATATATATATATATATATATATATATGTATATGCATATATATAGAAGAAATCTATGAGAGGATCAATATACTAATAGATATAGATATATAGATTGGATTTGACTAAGATCTATTTAAATTTATGTCTAACATCTACTTCATTCAACTACTTCCATTAATTATGTTCCATTTATAATTTCTAATTATAAACGTTGTCCTAACTTTGTCAAGTGACTTCTTTTTAGCTTGCCACTTTGCTTAACCACAATGCATACTACCCTCCTCTTAATATATATATGTATTAATTATGTTCCATTTATGATTCCTAAATGTTCTCCTAAATTTGGCAAGTGACTTCTCTTAGCTTGCCAACTTGGCTTAACCACAATCCATACTACCCACCTTTTAATATAATGTAGATATTTCTTACTAATATAGTAGAAAATCTATGAGTGGATCAATATATAGATAGATATAAATACTGATATAGGTATATATATTAGATTTGTCTAAGATCAATTTCATTCAACTACCTCTATTAATTATGTTCTATTTATAATTCCTAATTATTAATGTTATCTTAAATTTGCCTTGTTGCTTCTTTTTAGCTCCCCGCTTTGCTTATCCACAATGCATACTACCCTTTTCTTAATATACATATCTATATATAATGTTGTCTAAATATGGCAAGTGACTTCTTTTAGCTTGCCAACTTGTCTTAATCATAATCCATACTACCCTCCTTTTAATATAATTTAAATATTTCTTGCTAATATAATAAAAAATCTATATATGGATCAATATATAGATATATATAGCTATAGATATAGGTATATAGATTTTATTTGTCCAAGATCTATTTAAATAATATCTAACATCTATTACATTCAACTGCTTCCATTAAATATGTTCCATTTATAATTCCTAATTATTTATGTATATATATATATATATATATATATATATATATATATATATATATATATATATATATATATATATATATATATATATATATATATATATATATATATATATATATATATATATATATATATATATATATATATATATATATATATATATATATATATATATATATATATATATATATATATATATATATATATATATATATATATATATATATATATATATATATATATATATATATATATATACTAAATGTTCTCCTAAATTTAGCAAGTGACTTCTCTTAGCTTGCCAACTTGGCTTAACCACAATCCATACTACCCACCTTTTAATATAATATAAATATTTCTTATTAATATAGTCGAAAATCTATGAGTGGATCAATATATAGATAGATATAGATACTGATATAGGTATATATATTAGATTTGTCTAAGAACAATTTTATTCAACTACCTCCATTAATTATGTTCTATTTATAATTCCTAATTATTAATGTTGTGACGACCCGGCCCGTCGTCACGGGAATTACCACCCGCTACCTTGTATTTATATATTTCATGATTTTATATCGGTGTTAGAGTCTATCGGGTGAGTTAGAAGTGATTCTAGTTGAAAATGAGGCAAATAGCCTTTCGGAAAGAAGCTTGAATATGGAAAGTCAACCTGGAGTTGACTATTTAGTTAGAGGACTCGGAATCGGATTATGATGATTTGGTTAGTTCCGGAAGGTGATTTGTGACTTAGGGGAGCGATCAGAATTGAATTTGGAAGTCCGATGTAGAAATAGGCTTGAATTGGCTAAGGTTGAATTTTGGCGAAATTCGAACGGTAGGTGAGATTTTGATCCGGGAGTCGGAATGGAATTCCGACAATTTCTGTAGCTTCATTATGTGATTTTGGATATGTCTGCAAATTTTCAGGTCATTCGGACATCGTTTGGTCAGATTTTTGATTAAATGTTATTTTCGGAAGTTTGAGTTGAATCCTAGGCTTGAATCCGCTATAATTCGACGATTTCTGTGTTTAAAGGCGTGTTTTTATGATTGGAACAAGTTTGTATCGTGTTTTGGAGTATGTCGATCATTTTCGTTGGGGTCGCGGGGGCCTCTGGGTGAATTCGGACCTTCATCCAGGCATAGGCAAAATTCTGTGCAGGACTTTAAGCCTTCACGTTCGCGAGGCACAGGCCGCATTTGCGTAGGCAAGGTAGGACTGAGCATCACGTTCGCGTCGAGGGTGTCGCATTCACGTAGGAGGGAGAAGTGAAGCAGAATTTAAATAAATAAAAGATAATTATGTTTTATTGATGAAAATAAATAATTAAGTATTTGGAATAGCTAATTAGAAAAAAAATGATTTAATTATTTTTCAAATTTCATCATACAAGTAAAACTATCTTCAGTTTAATAAAAGTCTTGGTTTAAATAGATATATTTCAATAAAAAGACAACCAGTGATGAAAGAAATTAGAAAATAAAATCGAATCAATTATAATTATATTTTATTGCTGAAAATAAATAATTAAGTATTTGAAATAGCTAAATTAGAAAAAAAAAACGTTAATTTCATTAATTTTCAAATTCATCATACAAGTAAAACTATCTTCAGGTTGACAAAAATCTTGGCTTAAATAGATATATTTCAATAAAAAGGGCCACTGATGATGAAAGAAATTAGAAAGTAAAGTCTAATCAATTATAATATAGTATTAAAAATTAACTTGGTTAAAATTCAAAATAGAAGAAATAAGAATGAAATAATAATTATTCAAAATAAGTTGACATTTATTATTATATTTTATTTCATTTATTCAGTAAATGGCCCTCTAAAGGTTTATTTATATGTAATAAGTTATTGGTTGTAAAATACACATTCAATATTAGTTAGTTTTAGACATTACATCGTTACTTAATTATTCGTTTTTTTCTTATAAACTATATGACATAGCCGTTCATTCCAATAGCTCTAAAATAAAGATACACCTTTTTAATTAATGTTAATTTGATGATTGATTGGAAAATTATAATAAAAATATATAATGATATTGATTTAATATTATGTGATAAAATAACTACAATATTTGAGCTTACTTCAAAGAATATGCCCTTCAACTTAATATAAAATATATGTGCTCAATTGGTTTACGTGTGAATCAGTTTCTTCTAAAGACTATATGACGACCCTCTTTATTCCAAATCTCTAAAAAAAATATTTTTATTGATGATCTTTTGAAGAACCATAATAAAAATATATAATAAATATCAAAATTTAATTATCAAAAATAGATATATCAATCGTTTTAGATTCAATCAAGTTATAGGAATTACTATAATTTTCATAAGATTTTTCAAAAGATATGCCCTTCAAATTAAGAAGATATACGTGATCTCCAATCGAAATGTGTATCGATCATTTTACCTTTTAAAAATAAATTTTAGAATTGTTATAAAACTTTTCAAATATATTGACAAATGGAGTTAATCAATATTAGAATTATTTAAATACTAATTCCACTTAAAGAATGATACATCATATACTCTTTCAAATATAATTATGAGCCATTCTCTAATGTATTTCACTAGCTTACTTTAATATTCTTTTTGAATGTCTTTTCTCATTTTCAGGGCACTTTGATTTTGTGTTCATCCGAAATTCATGGATTATTAGTTGTTTGCTATATGTGCGAAGTTCTATACTCAATTTATATTTTCAATGACTATGTATACCACTGAAAAGAAAGCATGCTAACTTTATTCATTAAAAGTGGTATAAATTTTAAGTCTAATTATTAATGGATGATTGAGGATTTCTATGAGACGTTTTTTTATTAATTGAGTTAATTATATGTGCAATGTCAATATTAATGACTATTGTTAGGAACTTATACTTTTATTTCATAACTGAAACCTCATTGAGATAGGATACACGCGCGATACGTGTATCTTATTTTTTTATTATATTGAACGTAAAAAATTTATTGGATAAAAATTCTAATTACAATTAAGTATTTTAAAACTTGGGATGAGTTATTATTAAGATTTGAATCAACAAAAAAAATCTCTTTAATGTTAAGAGCAACCCTAATTAACCAAAAAAGTCTTCGATATAAATAGTTTGCGAAAAATTCAAGTCATTCTTTTCAAATTTTATAATAAAATAAATTATAGTATTGTAGTAAGACTCAAACTGTTAAATATGTAAATATTAAAATAAAAAGAATTAAACATTAGAAGAAAAATATATTCTAAGTTAGTTGCCATTAATTACTTTCTGGTATTCGTTCAAATAAATGACAACTTCCTATACTTTTCTCTGTACAGAGTTACTTATATTAAAATATTAACTTAGTATAGACCATTTAAAACTTAGCATTTGATAACTTGATTTACATGCTCTTTTTCCTTTCTTTCTTTTTTTGTTGATAAAGGCGCATAGTGGCGCTGATTTGCATGTTCTTCATATACATATATTTTATTGATTGACGCTAACCACATGTGCAACGCACGTACACTAAAACTAGTATTATTAAATATGTGGTTACATAACGATGAAAGTCGCCACTTTATGGAATAACAGATTTGGTATGGTGGCATCGTTATATTCTTGTTTTTTCCCTCTCATCTTGTCCTTCCTTATTATTAAATAATCATAGTCTATACTTTATCCTACCGTTTTATACTCCTATCGAATAATTTTTTAATAATGTTATAAGTTTATTTTTTATATTATGGTTTCGTGGCATCATGAAACAATAACAAACGATACAGTCTATCCAAATATTGTGTGCATCAAACAATACTGTACAGTGCAATACAATACTACTCCCTTCGTCAATTTATGTGAATCTGTTTGACTGGGTACGTAGTTTAAGGAAAATAAAAACTTTCAAATTTGTGGTCCTAAGCAAGTCAAAAAGGTACGAGAGTATTTGTGTAGTTGTAAAACTTTAGCATTAGGGGTAGAATTGTAAGTTTAAGCAAAATTGTTACCAAATTTAAAAATAAACCAATCTTTTTGAAACATATTCAAAATTAAATATATTCACATAAACTAGAATAGAGAGATTATAAATTATAAATAAACGACAGAAAACAACAATCCAAACAAGCCGTTAGAAGAGAAGACCGGAGAGGCAGTTGGGTAAATAACGCATATAAGAGGGGCGATTAAGTAATTAGACGAAGTTAAACACGAGGCGGGAGAGGTCAGGTAGGAATAAAAAGACATGGTTGGACGCCCAATCCAAATCCCAATCCCCTACCTACAACCTAAAATCATCTGCTTCCTTTCTCTCTTCGAAACATTCAAGTCTTTTCAAAAGCCTTCAGAAAAGGAGAAGTCTAAATTATCAAACTGAACTCCTTATACTATTTTGAATATCACCATTATACATTTTACTTGTTTGAACTGAGTATAATATATTGATGATGATTGTAACTGCTACTACTGGTGCATTTTTCCCTGTCGCAAATGATTCACCTGAGTTTAGAGAAAGCGTATTTAGAAAGCCAGGAGGAAGTCTTCTTTTTGTAGCAAATTCTAAGAAGTCTTCTTTTAGTAGCCTACAAAGAAAGGCGAATTCTCAAGCACCGCCGCATGTGAATGTATCAAAGGTTTGCCTTAAGCATGATGACGCGGTCATTGATCCTTTTGGACCGGCCGGAAAACTCATGCAAGATGGATTCGTTTTTAGTCAAAATTTCAGCATCAGGTCATATGAAATTGGGCCTGATAAGACCGCGTCTATAGAAACGATGATTAATCTTTTGCAGGTAGCTAGACATAATGTTTTCTGTGATTGGGAAACATTTTCGATGAGCACAAGTCATTTTCTTATAACTATCTTAACTTTTAAGTTCGTATTACTTATTTCAACTAATACTTAGACAATATTACTGGTCTCTAGGATCAAAAGTTTTTTCAAAATACTCTCGAATTTGAAAGAGAGAACTACAACAACAACAATAACTAGTCCCACAAAGTAGGATCTGGGGAGGGTAATACGTACACATGCCTTTGCCCTACCCGAAAGGGCAGAGAGGTGTTTTCCAATCGACCCTCAGCTCAGGAAAAAGAGAAAGAAAAAGAAAGGAAAAAGGAAAAAAAAAGTTTTAGTGACTCCAACAGAAATCGCATAAATAATTATTTAAACATAAAACTACAAATCAAATGGCATGTAATAATATCGACCAGTATGTACCATAATGGGCATAATGCAACATGCAAGTCATCTATGGAGACCCTTGCAAGACCCCTCCTAGCCAAAGGAATGAAGTACAAAGAGTTCTAGAAGCCTCTATCCTACAACACTAATACTAGACCTCCAGACTCTCCTATTAAGGGTCATGTCCTCAGAGATCTGTATTCTTCTCATGTAGTGCCTACTCACCTCTCGTCAAGGCTTCTTAGGCCTCCCTCTGCCTCGACTTTCGCCAACCACCGTCAGCCGCTCACAACTCCTCACCGGGTATCAGGGCTTCTCCTCCGCACATGCCCGAACCACCCGAGCTCCGCTTCCCGCATCTTCTCATCCACTGGAGTCACCCCCACCTTCTCCCCAGTAACTTCATTCTTAATCTTATCTAACTTGGTGTGCCCGCACATCCACCTGAGCATCCTCATCTCCGCAACCTTCACTCTCTAAACATGAAAATTCTTAACCGGCCAGCACTCCGCCCCATACATCATGGCACGTCTAACCACAACTCTATAAAACTTCCTCTTAAGTTTCGGTGGCACTTTGTTGTCACACAAGACTCCTGAAGCAAGCCTCCATTTCGTCCACCCCGCCCCTATGCGGTGAGTGACATCCTCGTCGATCTTTCCGCCCCCCTGATTCACCGACCAGAAATATTTGAAATTGTCCCTCTTGGAAATGACCTGAGAACCAAGCTTTACGTCCCTGCCTACTCCACTCGATTTGGCGCTAAACTTGCACTCCAGGTATTCTGTCTTAGGCCTGCTTAGTTTGAAGCCTTTAGACTCGAGAGTCTTGTCTCCAGACCTCCAGTCTCTCGTTCACACCGATCCTCATTTCGTCTATGAAGACGATATTATCAGCAAATAGCATACATCATGGCACATCCCCTTGAATATGACGTGTTAGTGCATCCATCACCAAGGCAGGTGTGACTAAGTAATTTGATACCCTTATAGTTATTACAACACTGGATATCCCTTTTGTTTTTATAGAAAGGCAAATTTGCAAGAGAGAACAATTTTCTTAATGTTCTGTTGTACTTGTATCATATTATTATAGTAATATTTCATGAGCTTGAGTTGGTTGTACTGCAGGACACATCTCTAAACCACATGAAGATTATAGGACTTGTGAGGGCTGGGTTCGGGTCAACTCCAGAGATGTCCAAAAGAAATTTGATTTGGGTTGTCACAAAGATGCAGGTTTTGGTGGATCGCTATCCGACTTGGTAAGTTTCTGCTCTTGATTTAATGGTTTTATTTCCCCCGAGAGGAGCTGAAGAATCACATTTTAGTCTCAAAGACAACCCACCTTAATGTAAGCAATAGTGGCTGCTGCCAGAGTTCGAACTCTTTAGTTGGTTGAATATGATGATTATCTATCTTATTCTTTATTCTGCTTGTATCAAGATCTGTTCCTGGTATAGAAATTGCACAATTTCCTTTCCCATTGTGAGAAATTAATCACGTAGACCTGTGATCTTGCTTCGATTTCTTTTGCTCAGGGGCGACACTGTTAAAATAGACACTTGGGTGGCTCCTTCGGGGAAGAATGGTGTGCAGCGTGATTGGCTTGTCTGTGATAGCAATACAGGGGATAAATTGATGAGAGCTTCCAGGTAGATATTAGTGTAGATTTGATTTACTCTACTCTAGTAGTCGATGGACTCGCAATAATAGTCCGCCTGGTTACTCTTGTGAAAATCATTACTCTTAATTCTCCCATGCTGTAGCAATTACGGCCCACTACCATCGAGTTAGGGCCATGTAGGTTTCGGCTCTCCGGCAAATGCTGCAACTCTGTTATTGTCTGTTATTGTCTCTTTTGACTTGTTCTGGATTTTAGAACGACGATTTCAAGTGCTAATAATTGGGTTCTTAATTTAATATTTATACATGTTTGATGAATTCTACTACACAAATACATTTTTAAGCAAAAGCTATTGCATTCTGCCGAACTCATAGTCGGGTTTCTAGCTCCGTTCCCGTCTCTAATATGTTTTAGTATGTTTATATATATGGTTGTTTGCAGCTTATGGGTGATGATGAATAAAGAGACGAGGAAATTATCTAAACTACCAGATCAGGTTAAAAGTGAAATTGAAGTTAATTTTGTGGATTTGCCTCCGGTTCTTGATTGGGACACTAAGAAATTGCCAAAACTTGACGAGATCACAGCAGACTTCACTCGTACTGGTTTAACTGTAAGTAAATAAATACTTCATAAATTATACTCCCTCTGTTTCAATTTATGTGAACCCATTTGACTGGGCACGGAGTTTAAGAAAAGAAAGAAGACATTTGATCTTCTGGTGTAAAATGAGGCACTTTTATTTTGTGTGGCTATAAATCGTTGCATAAAGGTAAATTGTTTTCAAATAAGGAAATGGGTCATTCTTTTTGGCACAGACTAAAAAGGAAATAGGTTCACATAAATTGAAACGGAGGAAGTATTGTCTTTCTAACGAAAGATTTAATAACTGTTGGTTTATTAAATTCTTAGCCAAAATGGAGTGATCTAGACGTGAACAAACATGTTAATAATGTCAAGTACATTGGCTGGATTCTTGAGGTACATCTGTCTTTTTCTTATATGTCCCTTCACCACATTCCCCTTTAATAATGTGAAGGAGTAATGTTGTGTCTTGTATGAGCATGCTCTTTAATCATTCATCATTCACCTAATATATGAATGTTTTACTAATCCAAATGATAGTTCTCATAACGGATACTTGGCGTAATTGGTAAAGTTGTTGTCATGTGATCAGGGGGTCACAGGTTCGAGCCGCGGAAACAACCTCTTGCAGAAATGCAGGGCAAGACTGCATACAATATATCCTTATTGTTTGGCCCTTACTCGAACCCCATGCATAGCAAGAGTTTAGTACACCAAGCAGTCATAAGTGATAATTCTCATACGTCTGAATAAAAACGGGGCTGCCCTAACTGATAATTCTCATAGCGGGAAAGTCGAAAAAGAACAGAGCATTTCCATTTTATAATTTTTTTAAAATTATTGGAGCTTCTAATTGTGAGCTATTGACGAATATGAATATAGCTGGTGAGAATTCCAGAATACTTTGTTAACTAGGTATTATATAACAATATTGTTATAGAGATATCGGACTATATATCTTTTACGCTTATGATTATTTGGGACAATGTATTTTATTGCAGAGTGCACCTATGCATGAACTAGAGGGTTATGAGCTTGTTGGCATGAGGTTGGACTACCGACGTGAGTGCAGACGAGACAGTGTGGTACAATCTCTCACATCCGTATTGCCAAATGCAGTTGGTAATTTGGCCAACTCCAATAATGTTGAATGTCACCATTTGCTTCGTTTGGGGAGTGGCGAAGACGTTGTGAAGGGAAGGACTGAATGGAGGCCAAGATTTGCCAACAAAACTGAGGGCAATAGATCGTGATATCAGTCATTAATATTTGTTTGAATGGTACTTGATTCATAAAGAATAATTCTTTTGAAGTTATATGAACTTTCTAAAAAAAAATCCCACGCGGAGCGTGTCACGAGATATATCGCTCTTGGACTTCTTACGGTAAGGCCAATGCACCAGCCTTTATGATTTCGTGCCGAACCTGGTCTCCATCTTCGAACTTCTCGTTCGATGAGAACCCAGGTCCCCGGAATAGAAGTGTGCCATCCTGGCGAAGGTTCAACTCCTTCTGTGTCATCACCAATTAATTGAGAGCAATGGATAATTTTCAACAGGAAGTATATAGCTATCTCTTGGGCGTGTCACAATCGCGTGTTGCTCTTATATTATATGCTCCCTCACTTCATATAATGTATATCTGTATTCCTTTGTATGCATGTTTTTCTCAACGACTCTTCATCTCTCTTTCATATTGGAGGAATAGAATTTAGTGTCATAGGACGAATGAAGATTTTACGTTATACCAATTTTTTAGTATTTATAATGCAAGATGATTCTCAAGGAACATCATCTTGATCGTATGGAAAACTCATCTATACTAGTGTTTAAATTATTCAACCATCTATATTTTCCATTTGCCCATTCAATATAGTCAGTTTTATTTTTTTTTACGTTGGTAGTATATGGCCATTTACATTCATATGCCTTCATTGTATTAAGCCTAACATAGACCCATAATGGTTTCAGTGATTGATAAGTATAGTAATAAAAGCTTCCTCGCGTAGCACTAGAATGAACTCCTTTATTTTGTCAAAAGTTTTCTAACAGGCCAATTAAAAGTTATAATTAATCGCGTGAAGCACGCATTATTTTACTAGTAACATTATACTATTTAGTATTGACCATGTGCTAGGAAACGTAGGAAGCGTGAAATAATCATAAAAGAATTTGAAGATTACTCCCATTATTTAAATTCTTAATTGCAATTTATAAATGGCATTTAGCAAATATAAATTGCATTTTTTGAATGCGACTTATGAATCGCATCTTTCAAATGTGGCATACCATCTTAATGCCACAACCCCAATTTTCCTCCGTAGGATGTCGCGATGGCACCTAGTCTCCAAGACTAGGTAAGCCTAACACTTAATGAATTAATAGAAAAATTTAATCAACAACAATGAATTTCTATATGGAATTTTTCATACAAGCGAACAATCTCAAAAATCGGTAGTACATGTCATAAGCTCTACTGAATTTGCCACAAAATCCCTAAATACAATTGTTTCAAAATAGAAACAAAGCAGTACATGTACAATATCATAAGGTTACTCCAAGGCTCGCGAACGCGACGTAAGGTTTATCTTGAGTCTCCATGGCAAAACGCAAACATCTAGCTATTGATCAACCAACTCCGAAATATCTGAATCTGCACAAAAATTTGCAGAAAGTGTAACATGAGCACACCATAGCGGTACTCAGTAAGTATCAAGACTAACCTCGGTTGAGTAGTGATGAGGATAGTAAGGACACCTACTCGTCAAAACAACTCGAACAAATATGAAGGTGAACTAACAGGGAAAAATCATTAATATAAAGCTAAGCATGGTAAGGAATACAAAACAATACGTGCAATGAAATACTAGAAACGACAGTTAGAAACCAGAAGCAAACAGATTGAAATACTATAGAGTAAGCTAGACACAGTCTAAGTCCAATGAGACCAAATAAAGGAAAACAAGTAACAACTCAACAAGAACAACTGCTTTTAAACCAGATATATTTAGGAATTTCCACAAGGTACCAAACCTAATAATAACAAATCCTGGTCCTAATTCTTGAACCTTAATCATTTGGCATGTTGTGCGCACATCACAAATTCATAACCGCACGAACGACTCACGTGCCAAGAGAGTAACAATATCTAATATCCGCACGGACCACTCACGTGATACCAATAATAATTATCACGATTGTATTGATAACTCACGTGCCAATAGGATAACTCTCACATAGAAGGCAAGTACACATGAGTACATGTAAATAGTCAATAACATCGGGATTCATCTTCGTAACCGATATAGTTGATTTATTTATGTGTGCTTGTACAAGTCTTCGACTACAATTCAAGTGTCACGACCCAAATCCCGGTCCTGATGGCGCCCAACAGCAATTGCTAGGCAAGCCCGACCAATTAACACACACAACCCAATCACACAACCATTTATCGATCAACCAAATTAAATTAACAGTTCAACAAGTCTTCCAACCGGATAATTAATTAGAAACACTACGGAAATAATAGCATATCTGAAATCCCCCAAAAGATCTGGAGTCACGAGTCTAGAGCCTCTAGATGTAACAAAGTAGTGAATCCACAATAAAACAGAAGTCTAAAATGCGAGAAGGTAAAAGGGGAGGAGTCGGGTCCTGCGAATGTCAGGCAGCTACCTCGACAACTCTTGAAAGTTCTGGGAAGCAGCAAACAGCTCAACTAAGCTCCCGGAACACCTGAATCTACACACATGGTGCAGGGAGTAAAGTGAGTACTTCCAACTCAATGAGTAATAAGCATATATAATGACTGAAGATGAGAATTCACGAAAAACCATAATGTAAAGCTACTGCTAGCAGTTTAGCATAATTAACGAAGAAATGCAAACAAGCAATGACAGCTAAATCAGATAATCATCAATGTATGGATGCAATGCAATACACATAACCACTGCGGCATGTAGCCCGATCCATTTGGGTGCCCGCGCTCACTGTGGGAGTTCAGACTTCAGAGAGGCTCCTACAGCCCATGCGCAATATCAGCATATCATCGCTGCGGTGTGCAGCCCGATCCACACGCAGTCGAGAATATGCATATATATGAGCCATATAGGCAAAGTAATTTGTAAATTCTTAGTCCCAATCATTAGGGAATATAGTTTAAGTCTTAAAAACCTTAGAAATATGGCTAAACATTTCGAAACTGTATTTAACTCAGGACTAAAATCATATAACATGCCAAGTATCATGGAAGCAATGATAATAATCCTTAAAGGATTCAATTAATTGGCACATATCCCAAATATATCAATAAAATCGAAGTAGGGTGTTCACCAATCAATCTCTAGTCACGTACACAGTATGAATATCACTGGGGACGGACTAAGCCATAGTCCCCAATCACAAACGACCCTGCACTCGTCATAGAGTACATGTCTCGCCTCAATATAGAATCACAGTGTGATATACCGGGATTTCAAACCCTCAGGTTATCATCTACATCTATTACTCACCTCAAGCCGGCCATAAGCCTAGCTCGCTATGCCTTTTCCTCTCGAATCGACCTCCTCGCGCGCCAAATCTGATCAAAACCATAAGCAATTAATTACTATATTCCAAAGAAACATAACCCAGTCAAATATACTCGAAAAATACCAAAAATTACGAAATTGGCAAAAACTGAGCCCCGGGCCCACTTCTCGAAAAATTACAAAATTTAAATTACCGGATTCCTCGTCTAACCATGAGTCTGTACACATAAAATTCACAAGAATCAGAATCCATTTAACAAATCCCTAGTTTAACTCTCTTAGGTTTCAAGCCCTAACCTCCATTTTTAACCTTTATTTCCTTCAGTTTTCAGTGTTAATCTATGATTTTACACCATAATAACGTATTTTATGTCCAAGAATCCAAACCTACTGAAAGCTCTCGAAACTCTCTTCAAAATCGCCTAACCCTCTTAGTCCGTAGTGCAAATGTTGTGTTCTTTCAAAAATTCGTGAAGGTTAAATTAAATGGTTCTGCCCAGTCCTTTTCGCTTCTGCAACCAAAATATCGCTCCTGCGGCCTTTCCATTGCTTTTGTGGTTTTTCTTAAATCATCCAGGATCGCTTCTGCGGTGACCACTTATGTGGACTTTAGTCCGCTTCTGCGGAAAATGCCAAGACCCCCAAAATCGCACCTACGACCCTCCCTACCGCATCTGCGGTCCCTATTCTGCAGATATGAAAATACGAGATACCAGCAACCTTAAAACATGCCAAACTCTAAAACTCTCTGTTTAACACCGCGAACTCATCCCGAGGCCCCTAGACCTCAACCAAAAACACATATGTGACCTAATACCTTACTCAAACTTGCTCGAACCGTCAAAACACTATAGTTAACATAAAAAATCATCTAGTTTTATCAAACCAAAGACTAAGTTCAACCAAAACTTCCTAAACACGCATTCGATCAAAAACCCGATCAAACGATGTCCGAATGACCTGAAATTTGATGATTCACAAGTAAGATATGTATTTATTTATGGAATGGGCTGAAAACCTCGGTGAAAATAGCTATATCTATTGTTCGTGCCACTCGACCCTCGGCAGTACACAATTTACATTTATGTTGGAGCGGGTCGTCGCCTCGGTCTGATTTGCGCATGTTTATCTGTTACTTAATAATTGCAAATGTGGAATTGGCCCTACATGGCTTGATATAAACTGATAAGATAATAAAGAATAGACTTTGCAAGCCCTAATTGATTATTGCAGGTGCTTACCTGTTTTTCATGGCTTCACAATTAGAACTTTTATATAAATTCATGATTATCATCGCACTTATAGAATATTGTTAATTGACCTCTACTGAGTGTCAAAATTGACCATCTCGTCTCTATCCTTCTGGATTAGACGGGATACTCATTGTGTACACGTTGATTACTTACTCATACCACACTTCTGTGCATTTTTGTTGCACAGGTACATGTATGCTTCTAGCAGCCTACTGGCATAATAGCATGGATAACTCGGGGACTAGGTGAGCTGCAATTTGCGAGGCACCCCGTAGCTAGTGTAGTTCCTTTCTACACTTTAATTATTTATTTCCTGTCCACTGTATTCCGGACAGGTGTTGTATATTATTTTACTTATCAGTAGTCACTCGTGCACTTGTGACACTGGGCTCTAGGATGGTTTTCGAAAGATTGGAATTAATTGTTAATGTTTGATTTGAATTTAAGCAAAACCCTCTGATTTATGAAAAATTGAAGTAAATTTTTGGAATTTAATGCATTTTAAAAGCGGATTTTAAATCTATAATTTAGTTGGCTTGTCTGACAGCGATGTCCGACGCCACAACTACCCTTAGTGGATTTTGGATCGTAACAGAATTAATATCTTCCTTTAATGATCATCCCATAAAAATTAAGGGCTTGATTAACATGGACAAATGAGGATTCCCTAATTTTAGGATTAGACCAAAAAACATTCGGAACTTACCTTGTTAGATGTGGTTTATCCAACATAGCTTTGTCCGAAATCTTTGGCTAATTAAGAATAATCTTGAGAGTTACACTCTCAACAAAACAATACTTTATCCCATCCAAAATAAGTGATTTTTTTTTTATGTTTTCACACAAATTAAGAAGTTCACATTTTAGTATTAAATAGCAACGGAATTGATCATATTAACCTTTACTATCTCACATACCACTCTTAGCACATATTTCAACCCTATTTACTCAAAGGACAATGTAGAAAAAAATAATTAATTCATGCATAAAATCGGAAAAAATTACTTATTTTTTACCACAAAGAAAAAGAAAAAAAATTAAGGGTCTGATTAACATGGACAAAGGAGGATTCCCTAATTTTAGGATTAGACCAAAAAACATTAGGAACTTACCTTGTTAGATGTGGTTTATCCAACATAGCTTTGTCCGAAATCTTTGGCTAATTAAGAATAATCTTGAGAGTTACACTCTCAACAAAACAATACTTTATCCCATCCAAAATAAGTGATTTTTTTTTTATGTTTTCACATAAATTAAGAAGTTCACATTTTAGCATTAAATAGCAGTGGAGTTGATCATATTAACCTTTACTATCTCACATAACACTCTTAGCACATATTCCAACCCTATTTACTCAAAGGACAATGTAGAAAAAAAATAATTAATTCATGCATAAAATCAGAAAAAATTACTTATTTTTTACCACAAAAAAAAGGAAAAAAAATTACATATTTTGGACCGAAGAAAGTACATTTTTTTGGTTATTATTTTTGTGAAGATTTCAAGAGTATCTCTTGGATAGCTAAATGTACAGTAATGGGTCTGACCATTGTCTTAAATCTTTTTGAAGAGGTTAGCACTTTCTACTTATAAGAATAGAAAGAGATGTTAAAAAGAACAACAATGGAGACTTGGGGATCTAGAGCACGTTTTTCTTATATATCCCTCGTGTCTAGAGCAACTTCCTTGAATATCAACGCAGGGAGCCACGAGGAGAGGACTTCCCGGGCTCGATCTACAGCTATGTCCCGTGGTTTGGTAGAATAGACACTTCCAAGGATAGTCTTCACACACAAACCCAATCTCGTTTTCATAGGGTTATGGTGTCACTATGTTTAAATTTACTTCCCCTCCCCTTCAACCTGACCCAATCTTGTTTATGTATTCCTCTTTTGATTATTAATCTACATGGTAGGGGTCATGCCTAATCCCCCACCCGAAAGGTAGATTTGAATAAAATTTAAAAAGAGCAAAGATAATTTTGTCCTTAATTATCAAAGGAATCATCAAATTAGTCACTTTTATATATTGCATGTTTATTAAAAGACTCTAGTTATTTATGTTAAATAATGTAAAATAAAGTGTATTTGTACTGTTAGTTAAAACAGTTAAATATTAGTTATGAAGTTAGTTAAGTTAGTTAAAGTAGATAGTTAGTTGTAGTTATATATACTAGCTTAACACTGTTGTAAAAGTTAAGAGATGAGATTTTCATTTCTCTGTTATTTTCTCTTCTTCTTCCTCTCTATCCTCTCTACTATTTCTTGTTATTCTTCATGGTATCAGAGCTTTGGTTCTCGTTTAAGATTCTTAACTTCTAAAATTCCAAATTCTGTAAATTCTGCAATTTCTGCACTTCTGGTTTGCAGGTTCTAAATCTGTGCTGTGATTTGAGAAACTGTGAAGCAGTAGTTCTTTCTTCTCAAGAAGCTCTGAATTCTCAAAGTCAAGATTAACAGAAATGGGAATAATTGATGGATAAGTAAATCTGGATTTAGGAAATCAAAATCGAGCTGCTGGAAATCAAGTTCCTTGAGTGGATTGTGGATTATAACCATCCTCTTTTTCTTTCCCCTGCTGATGTAAGTGGGATTCAAATCATATCATTTCAACTTACAGGTATTGAGAATTATTCAATTTGGAATCGATCTATGCGTGTTGCTCTTTTAGGACGAAATAAATTAGGTATGGTAGATGGATCCTGCAGTAAAGAAAAATTTCCAGATTCAATAAGGAGTCATTGGGAAAGAGTTAATGCAATTGTGTTGTCATGGTTAATGAATTCAGTAGCTAAAGAACTTCTTGGAGGTATTATGTATGCCTCAAGTGCTCAAACTGTGTGGGAAGATTTATTAAAAATATTTAACAAAGTAGATGGTTCAAGAACATTTAACCTGCATAAAAAAAATAGCCACACTGTCTCAAGGATCTTCATCAGTTTCTGTATATTTTTCAAAATTAGAAGATCTTTGGGAAGAGTTTGAGGCATTAGTTCCTTCACCTGGCTGTGATTGTCCTAAATCAAGAGAGTTTGTTAGTTACTTGCAGAAGTTAAGGCTTTACCAGTTCTTGATGGGACTTAATGAGTCTTATTCTCAAGCTAGAAGCCAGATATTGATGAAAACACTTTTGCCTACTCTTAATCAAGCATATGCATTGGTAGTAAGTGATGAAAGCTAAAGGTCCATTTCTACAAATTCTGATATTTTAGGACCGAATCCAGTTGGAAATTTGATATTGCTATGTATACTAGAGCAGGTGGAGGTGGACAAAATCACAGGTTTAAAAAGAATTTCAACTCAATTATGTGATTACAGTAAAATGAAAGGCCATGTCAAAGATAACTGCTATAAATTAGTAGGATATCCTCAAGATTTTTGGCAGAAAAAGAAGGGGTATAATGCAGCTCACAATGTTAATGTGCTAGATAACAATAATAGTTCAAGTTTCAACTTCAGTAGTGGTCAGACTTCAAATGATAAGTCTGCAAATGAAAACCAGTACGATGAGTTGGGAAACTACAATCAGGGAGTGGAAACTATTAAAAATCAAATGAGAAACTTTGCTTTCACAAAGGAGCAATATGATCAGATTGTCCAATTGCTCAAAGGGACTTCAGTAAATACAACTAATGTGGAATCAACAGCTAATGCAACAGGTACTAACAAAGCTCTTGTGGTTTCAGATGGTTCTAAAGAATGGATCATAGACACTGGTGCTACAAATCACATGGTGTCTCATCCTAATCTTCTCAACAAGTCTACAATAGTACAAACTACTAATACTAAGAAAGTACTTCTACCAAATGGTGATGTATCCTTAGTTACTCACATAGGAGCAAGTTCCATTTCTGATAAGAGTACTATAACTAATGTGTTTCATGTGCCTCAGTTCCAGTATAACTTACTTTCTGTATCAAAGTTGACAAAAGAGTTACAATGTGCAGCAACATTTTTTCCTGATTTTTGTGTTTTTCAGGATCTCTTCACTGGGAAGGTGAGGGAGATTGGTAAGGAAGTAAGAGGATTATACATTTTGCTGGTTCGACTTGCAAGAAGCAGATATAAAGCTATGTGTGCTGATAAAGAATTGGCTGCAAATGGGGCAAATAAAGACAACATAGAGCTGTGGCATCAAAGATTTGGACATGTCTCTACAATAGTGCTAAAGAGAATATTTCCTATAAGTTTTCAGCATATTAAAGACACAGTAGAAAAATATATTATCTGCCCTTGTGCTAAGCAAAACAGACTGCAATTTCCAACTAGTAGAATAAGAAGTGTTGATTGTTTTGATATGGTTCATGTAGATCTATGGGGTCCATATAGAATAGCTACTTTCGATGGAAACAAGTACTTTCTTACTACAGTAGATGATTATAGTAGAATGACTTGGGTATTTCTTCTCAAACAAAAGTCTGATGTGTTTCTATATTCTGCAATATTTCTTCAAATTCACCAAGACACAGTTCAATAAGACTGTCAAATTCATTAGAACAGAAAATGGCACAGAGTTTGTAAATGCCATTTGTACAGACATGTTTAAAAATCTAGGAATGATACATCAAAGAACATGTGCATATACACCTCAACAGAATGGGGTAGCTGAAAGAAAACACAGACACATTTTAGAAGTAACAAGAGCAATAAGACTACAAGCACATATACATATCAGATTCTGGGGTCATTGCATTCTTGCTTCAGTATATTTGATTAACAGACCTCCTATTCCAGTTATTGGAAACAAGTCTCCTTATGAAAGGCTATACAACAGAAAACCTTCACTAAAGCATCTAAGAGTGTTAGGTTGTCTTTGTTTTGCAAAAATCGTACAAGAACAAGATAAGTTGATGCCTAGATCAAAGAAATGTGTTCATATAGGGTATTCAGAAGTCCACAAAGGCTATATATTATATGATCTGGAAAACAGATCATTCCTTGTCAACAGAGATTTTTTGTTTAGAGAAAACATCTTCCCTTTCAAAGGACAAGTCTCACATTCAACACCTATATTTGTGGATACTACATCATTTGATACTAACAATGTATTGGAAAATAATGCAGATCAATAGAATAGCTATAACAATAGTTCAGATCATTTTCAAACACCTGCAACATTGCCAAATAGTAATACAGAAGAATATCAGGTTGATCAACAAGAAAATACATCTATTAATCATCAGATGTCTAGTGAAGGAGAAGTACAAACACAACAGATCTCTCAACTGCCAGTAAGAAAATCTAGTAGAGACAAGCATCCACCAGCATGGATGAAGGATTTTGTTTCCTTAAACATTCATCAAGAAGAGCTCTATCCTTTGAACAAATATATAGCCTATGATCACTTATCTTCAAAGTATCAAGCCTTCACTGCAGCTTTTTTATCTACAACGGAACCTGCTACATATGCTGAAGCTAGCAAAGATCCAAGATGGATAACAGCAATGCAAGAAGAAATAAAGGCACTGCAGAACAATAATACCTGGACAATAGTTAGATTACCTGAAGGAAAGAAACCTATAGGTTGTAAATGGATATACAAGATAAAATATAAAGCTTCAGGGGAGATAGAGAGATATAAAGCTAGGCTTGTAGCCAAAGGCTATAGCCAACAAGAAGGGATTTATTATCAAAAAACGTTTTCCCCTGTGGTAAAAATGGTAACTGTCAGGTCAATATTAGCACTAGCAACTGCTAGACAATGGCATATACACCAAATGGATGTGTATAATGCTTTCCTTCAAGGTGATTTACCTGATGAAATCTATATGAATTTGCCACAAGGATTTGAGAGTCGGGGGGAGAAAATGGTATGCAGACTCACCAAATCCTTATATGGATTGAAGCAAGCTCCAAGACAATGGAATGCAAAATTGTCTGAAGCTCTTATAACATTACAGTTCAAGCAAAGTCAATATGATCATTCCTTATATGTTAAAAGAACAGCTGAAGGTATGGTATTAATTTTAATATATATGGATGATATGTTAGTTACTGGTGACAATTTAGAACTCATTCAAGACACAAAGCAGTCTCTACAAAGCATTTTCAAGATGAAAGATCTAGGAGAATTAAGATACTTTCTGGGATTGGAATTTGCTAGATCTAGTGAAGGAATTGTTATGCACCAGAGGAATTATGCATTGGAACTTATAGCAGAAGTAGGATTAACAGCATCTAAACCAGTTGTCACACCAATTGACACAAATGTAAAGCTTACATCTAAGCAATATAATGATCACATTTTGGACAGTAACAATTCAGAAGAAGATCCTACTGTTGATCAGACTGCTTATCAAAGACTGATATGAAAACTCTTATATTTGACAGTAACTAGACCAGATATAACATTTGGAGTACAAACTCTAAGTCAGTTTCTTCAACAGCCAAAAAGGTCTCATATGCAAGCAGCACTAAGAATTGTAAAGTATGTTAAAAACAGTCCAGGCCAAGGTATTCTATTATCTAGTTGTCAGAGTAATACTGTTACTGCATACTGTGATGCAGAATGGGCAGCCTGTCCTACTACCAGGAGATCAGTCACTAGTTTTCTAATTAAGATTGGCAACTCATTAGTCTCATGGAAATCCAAGAAACAAACCATTGTTTCAAGAAGCTCTGCTGAGGCAGAATATAGAAGTTTAGCTGTAACTGCTGCAGAATTAACGTGGCTACTGGGAATGCTGAAAGAAATTGATACTGAAATTAATTTGCTAGTCGACATATTCACAGATAGCAAAGCAGCTATTCAAATCGCAGCTAATCCTGTATATCACGAAAGAACCAAACGTATAGAAATAGACTGCCATTTTGTGAGAGAAAAATTCAACAAGGACTGATCAACACAAAGTATATTTCCACGAATGATCAACCAACAGACTTGCTAACAAAAGGATTAACCAAAGTTCAACATTTATATCTAAGCTCCAAGTTAGGTGTGCTTGACATTTTTACACCACCTAACTTGAAGGGGAGTGTTAAATAATGTAAAATAAAGTGTATTTGTACTGTTAGTTAAAATAATTAAATATTAGTTAGGAAGTTAGTTAAGTTAGTTAAAGTAGTTAGTTAGTTGTAGTTATATATACTAGCTTAACTCTGTTGTAAAAGTTAAGAGATGAGATTTTCATTTCTCTGTTATTTTCTCTTCTTCTTCCTCTCGATCCTCTCTACTATTTCTTGTTACGGAAAAGGGTCATATATGACCCTCTACTATCTAAATTAGGCCATATGTGACCCCCGTTATACTATTTAACTATAAATGATCCTACCGTTTGTTCCCAGGTTTTATAATGACCCTCCAACGTTAAATGACACATTTAAAATTCGGAAAAGGGTCATATATGACCCTCTACTATCTAAATTAGGCCATATGTGACCCCCGTTATACTATTTAACTATAAATGACCCTACCGTTTGTTCCCAGGTTTTATAATGACCATCCAACGTTAAATGACACATTTAAAATTTAAATATCCATGTGGCAATCGCTGATTGGGCTAATTAAACCCACCCCATTATTTTTATTTAACCCAGACCCGGTTTACTTTACCCGACCCGACCCGGATAAGATTTTTGGACATAATATCATCTTCTTCTTTTTTAAGTTTAGGGAGCACTGTTTTATTGTTTATGTAATATAGTTCTCTTTTTATTATATTTCAAAAATAATATAGTAAAGTAAATGTTTTATTTTAATTTTAAAACTAGACAGCTTAGCATTCTAATTTTGTTCTTAAGGATGCTAAGCTGTCTAGTTTTAAAATTAAAATAAAACATTTACTTTACTATATTATTTTTGAAATATAATAAAAAGAGAACTATATTACATAAACAATAAAACAGTGCTCCCTAAACTTAAAAAAGAAGATGATATTATGTCCAAAAATCTTATCCGGGTCGGGTAAAGTAAACCGGGTCTGGGTTAAATAAAAATAATGGGGTGGGTTTAATTAGCCCAATCAGCGATTGCCACATGGATATTTAAATTTTAAATGTGTCATTTAACGTTGGATGGTCATTATAAAACCTGAGAACAAACGGTAGGGTCATTTATAGTTAAATAGTATAACGGGGGTCACATATGGCCTAATTTAGATAGTAGAGGGTCATATATGACCCTTTTCCATTTTAAATGTGTCATTTAACGTTGGAGGGTCATTATAAAACCTGAGAACAAACGGTAGGGTTATTTATAGTTAAATAGTATAACGGGGGTCACATATGGCCTAATTTAGATAGTAGAGGGTCATATATGACCCTTTTCCGTTCTTGTTATTCTTCAATTTATCTATAGAACCTATAGCTCATTCAAAAAAAAGTTATCCCTCCGTTTAATTTATGTGAATCTTTTATAGTCCGTGCCAAAAAAATGATTCCTTTCCATATTTGTTAATAATTTGCTTTTGTACAATGATTTATAGTCACACAAAATATACATTTTTATTTTACAATATAAGTTCAAAATGTTTCTCTCTTTTAAGTTTCATACCTAATTACATAAGTTCACGTAAATTAAAATGAAAAGAGTATAGATTTAAGATCCTTTATTAATCATTTCATACTACGTTTTAATATTTATAAACACGATATTTAAAAAATGTGGGCCTTCAGCTGTCCGAGCCTAAAGCCACTTTCCCTGTGACCGGCCTAAGCACAAGTTACCACATAAATTGGACAGTTGGTTTATTAAAAATTCAAGTTATTCATTCCAATGTATAGATATATAAGATTTAGTATCTTTTGTTAATAATTTCATTATATATAATAATATGAAAATTGTACCTTTTTCAGAAAGAATTACAAGAAAATACATATGATTTCACATCATAATAAAAAATGATAAATATTTTTAAGTTTTACCCGACCTAGCCAACATTGTACATATTTTAAATGAACTAACAAATTCAAAATATGTGTTCTTACAACCATTTCTTCTAACATCTATGGAATTAAATTTGTGTTTTTCACAACCATTACTTTTACTCTATCTTCTTCTCACATCTTCTATATATCATTCAAGGGACATGTACTTTCTCTTGTGTCACTTGATTGCATTGTGAGAAAATTGAAGAGTAGAAATCAACCATTGAAGACCATTCAAAGATTTACTTTTGAAAATGGATATTTTGAATTTGTTAGTTGTTTGGATTGGGTGTTATTCCAATTGATTGAAAATATCAAAAGGAGTTTAAAATTTAAATTTGAAGTGATTTTGAGTAGATTTGAGCAAGATTTGAGTTAAATTTCAAAAAAGACGCAATGAAGAAGACGAAGACAATTTATTATATAACTATGTATAATCTTGTACAATAGGGTATATGAGTGTAGAAACACACCACGTACACTACTATACACTTTTATACACCTTTATAAAGCGTCCGCAGACGAACTTCTTTTACGATTTTCAATTGTAATTCTTGTTCAAAACCTGTCCAAATCTCCATTAAATTATTTCAAATTTGATACAATCTCCATATACTATTTCTAACAAGTCGAAATATCATCCACTCCAAATTTCTCACAAAATCAAATTTGAAATTTAAACCCATATATTTAAGCTTGTTAAAAATCTAATTTTTTACCACCCAAATGAACTTGGTTTGTTGAACTAGTATTTGAGTCAAATGATTCGAAAATTAACTTAGAAGCTTGAGAAATCTTTTTTTAAAACTTAGATAGTAATTTTAAGAACCCGTTGAAATTGAATGTTGAATGTTAGCCTTTTATTTTTGATCTAGTTGGTTGTAAATTAGAATATGAGCTATAAAATTAAAAAGTAAAAAGTGTAATTGTTGTAATGTGAAAATTTTCCATAAAGGACGGCCTTTAGTTGTCGAAACCTAAAGCAAATAGGCTATTGCTTTAGTGACTTTGCCCTTGAGCCGGCCTAAGCACAAGTTACCTCATAAAGTGAACTGTTGGTTTAAGTGAAAAGTTAAACCCTTGAAATGTATTACTTAAACCATTTTAGGTGTTGGCTACAAGTTATAACTAGGCAACTACTACTTGAGTCGAGAATGAAAAATACATTAATAGAATACCAAACAAGTTATTATGTTGGCAGCTACCCTACATCTTAATCTATAGGATATAGTTTGAATTTCGAGAGTTAACTTTTTGATAGTAAATTCAAACGTAGAACTCTAAGCTTTTAAAATAAAATTTATATGTTCTGAAGTTATATAAACAGTATAACATAAGTCAAAATAATTAAGAATTTAAAATATTTAAAAAATAATATAAAAATATAGCAGTCAAATGAAAACCCGTTTGACTCTATAAATCGAAGCGTATCATATAAATTGTGACGAAGGAAGTAAATTAATTAGACTCCCCGTGCATTCTAGTAAATAGTTGTTGCAGTTTTCTTCAAGGCATGCTATCAATTCTTTTTATCTTTATTGTTCTTTTCCATGGTAGGAATGGGAGAGGAGATTCTTTTTCTCTTTATTGCTATTTTTTTGCCATATAGAGAACGTGAGCAAGGAACCTACTAAATTGAATTGTATAGCTGTAGGAGTTTGATCAACTAATCAATGAACATGTTAATGTTAATGTGATAAACACAGAAGTCTCACTCCGATAATATGATAAAAAAATCAAAAAATAATACTGTATAGTCTCTTTCAAAGTAATAGCATATATATATATATATATATATATATATATATATATATATATATATATATATATATATATATATATATATTGTATGTTAAATACACAAATTATAGAAATTATATATACTTTTTCGGCTACTAAATATAAATAATTTTTTGCATGGTTAAAATTGATAATATCTGGAAATGGAAAATTTTTCCAAGACCATTTACCGAGACCGGATCAACAAGATCAGGGGCTGCTGCACAGGATATACCTTGTGACAGTAGGGGGATCCCTCCCGTATAGAACTTTGAAAGGAGTCATACTATTAGATAACTCTTGCCAGTCATAATCAATATGGGAGGTCCAAGGAGACGAAAGACCCCTATCACAAATGCTTCAGCCACAAATTGTGCCGAAAAAGATAATGGAAGGACAATAAAGTGCCCGTACTTAGAAAGCCTATCCAACACTGTCATGATAGTGGATTTCCCCCTTGAGCTAGGCAAACAGGTGATGAAGCTGTTAGATCATGTTTTAATGATTCAATTAATATACATATGCAGGAACTCAAAGAAGTAAAGAATAACTGCCGGGAAGAATTCATTCGCAAAGATTTACAAAGAAAGAAGTAAATTTACATGAGATCAGCAAATCAGGATTAACTTCATAAAATTGGGGAAATCAAATAGGTATCAAATCAGCAGTATCATGATTAATGGAACTGGAAAAATCAAGGCACAAGAAGATCAGTGCTTAGCGGAGCTGGAATAATCAAGTCAGAATCACGGAAGAATAAAAGTTGCAAGAAGATCTGCGAAGCGATCGCCTTTGGATGAACCAATTAATCAAGGAGAAATCTCATAAAGCAATCCTCTGCTAAAGGAAAGAAATTAAGTGACGCTAACGGCTCACTCTTTATTCTTGGAGAGAATCAATTCCTTCCAAGGATCAAAACCCTTGAGTTGACAAGCCTCTACCGTTCATCATAGTATAAATACTCATTTGTAAACCCTATTCTAGACATACTTTGATCAAACCAAATCTCTTTATTCTACTACAAACCAGCATAGTAGCTTACATAAATCTATTGTGTAACAAATGAGGGATAGAAAGAGGGTACACAACTGGTGAGGCATTGTATCAACATGAGTGCTAGAGAAATTGAGCGATGTACATCATATCTGTACTCGGAAGATACTCATTTACTAGAAGAGAACTCCCTTGCAACCCAAGGAGATTGAATTAGGATTCACAATGAATTCGAACAAGTATAAAATCCTGGTGTCCTTAATTCCTACAATTATTTTCTGCATTTTACATTCAGTTATCATACCTTCTTGATTGCCATATCCAGTCGACTACTCTATTTATAAGACAACTTGTAAGCGATTTACTTTAAAAATTTACAATTCACCCTCCTCCCCCCCCCCCTCTTGTACTTTCAATTGGTATTAGAGCAAAGCTCATTTTACCTTTTTCTTAACAGCTCGTGAGAAAAGATCATGGCAAATCAGGTTATCATAAGAGCTCTGTTTCAGGAAGGAACTTCACAAATTAGACCACCATACTTCAATGGAGAACATTTCTCTTTGGAAAGAACAAATTGAAATCTTTGCCAAAGCATACGATGTTAAAGTATGGAGAGTCATCAAAAAGGAAATTATCCACTACCTGCTAGCACTCCACCATACACTGATCCTAATGAGATAGACTCATATTCAAGCGAGCAACTAGAAGTTGTACAAGTGAACAACAAGGCAAGGAATCTACTTCACAATGCTATAAGTTGTCAAGAATATGAGAATATATCGAGTTGTGATATAGCCAAAGAGATGTGGGACAAACATGAGGTCACTTATGAGGGAACCAGCAAAGTAAAGGATACCCACATAAACATGCTTGTTCATGAGTACGAACTCTTCTCAATGAAAGAAGGAGAATCTATTGAGAAAATATTTTCTAGGTTTAGTAAGATAATCAGTGACTTAAAAGCTTTTGGTAAACCCTACACCAGTGATGATCAAATCAAAAAAAAACTTAGAAGTTTGCCAGCTACTTGGCGGACCAAAGTAGACACGCTGGAATATCAAGACCTAAACAAATTATCCTATGATGAACTACGAGGAGAACTCTTTTCTTTCGAAAGGACGCATCTGAAAAAGGAAAATCAAGAAGAGAAAAAGATAATAGTTGTATTCAAAGCCTCTACTGAATTGGCTGAAAATGAAATCGATGATCCTGAAGTTGTACAAGAAGAGATTGCTATGATGCCTAGAAACATGGATTAACTGCTGAGAAGATACAGAAACTCAAAGAAATGAAGATTCCCACCAAGACGATATAGGCAATACATTGAACAACATAAGAATGACTGAAAATGCTACGAATGTGGAAAATTTGGGCACATTCAAGCTGAATGTCCATAACTAAAAAGGAAGATCTCTAGAGGCTTCAACAAGAACAAATCTTTCAAAAGCTTGAGCAATGAGGATGATCAGACCATGAAGAAATAGCAAATATTTGTTTTATGATAATTATGGAAAATGAAATAAACAAACCCTCGGGGTGATGGACAGATGAAGATAATTTTGATGACGAAAACTATTTCATGGCACGAGGTAAAACTAGAGAGTTAAGATCTTATGACTGTGAAAGATGTAATGAATTGCAGTATACTCTTGATTCTACCTTAAAGGTGTCTCAATAAATGACAAATGAACTTAAGAGACTTACTAAGGAAGTCAAAGAATGGAGACTTCAACACGAAGTATCTGAAATTGAAAGGGAAGTACTTCAAGAAGAGTTTGAGGGTTTGCAAATGCAGCTTAACAACTTGCGCAAATCCACCAGTCACAGTTAAGGCTGTATTGTGGGCCGGTTCAGGACCGGGACTGGACCGGGACCGCGTGCCTGGCGGTCCTAGCAGTCCTGGCGGGCCGGTCCTACCGTGTCGGGCCCCATGTGGGCTTAAAGACCGTGATGGGCCGGTCCAGAATATTTAACCCGCGAGACCGGGACCGCGAAGACCGGGACCGGCTAGCGGTCCTGGGCCGGTCTTGGCGGGCCTGGGGGGCCTCTAGCGGTCCTAACGATAATAATTTTAAAAAAAAAATTAAAAATGGCCCAACAGGCAAATTTATAAAGTAGCCGTTGGAGCCTCAAAAATAGCCGTTTTGGCTTTAAAAATTAGCCAAATGGTCCCCAAACTTGAATATAACCCCAAACTTTATATAATTATACTTTTTCCCAATTCTCAACTATAAATACCCTTCCCCCCCCCCCATTCTTTCATTTTAACTCACCAATTCATCAATCTATGTTAATCTCTCTCAATCTCTCTCAATTGCTTATATTATTATTCCAATTTTGTGAAATTTTGTGAAGTTAGTGAATTGAAGTATTCAAGTCTTCAACGATTTGTAATTTTCAATTTTGAAGAAGTTGTTCGTCAATTCGGTAAACTCGTTCCAACTCTTAATTTTTAAGAATATATTTTGTGTGCTTTTGTTTGCATAATTATAATTAAAATGGCAGTTTCATTGAAAAAAATGTTTAGTGCTAAGGGAAAAGCTAAAATGGGTGAAAGTAGTCGTCAACCAACTAACCTTCCCTCCCCCCCCCGGTTCCCCGACCTACCCGTCCTAGTGGTCCAATTATTCTTGATAGTGATAATCCTTGTTTTCAATTTAGCGATACTGAATTTTGTTATAATATTTCACGAGAAGATCAACTAGATAATGAAATTATGACTGCTCTTTATCCTAATTTACAAGTTCATAGGCAATTGAATTTTGATGAAACCCAATAGGATTTTGATGAAACTCAACAGGATGTAGATGAAACCCAACCGGATTTAGATGACACACCTACTAGTCCGGCTAATAACCCAACTGATGCACCACAACACCCACATGTACAAACACCTACTTTTAGTAGACAACCTTCTAAACGCCAAGAAACCTCATTAGTTTGGCAATTGTTTACTCAACTAAGAGATCAAAATAAGGCTCAATGTAAAAATTGTAAAAAATTGTTGGTGCATAGATATACTGGAGACCGTAGTGGCACGGGTACTTTGACTAGGCACATACAAACACACCCTACTGAAAAAGCTAAATATAACATATTAAAAGCACAGCTAGAGGGGACAAGTGAAGAAAAAGCGGGTAACGCTAGTACAGGTTCTAATCTAGTTCAACCTAGAATTAACATTGTCACGGGAGGTATATTATATTACGATCCAAACAAAGATAGGGAAGAATTATCAAAGATGGTTACCGTTATGTGTTTACCGTATACTTTTCCTTCTAATCCTAATTTTGTGCATTATATTATAAAAGTTTTTAATCCTACTTATAAAGGTTGACCTTGTGCAACAGTTAAGGCCGATATATATAAATTTAAACATGAATACAAATAATATTTGCGGTATTTATTTAGTCATATAACTAATAGAATTTCTATTACCACCGATATTGGTAGAAGTAATAACGATTGTGATTACCTAACTGTTACTAGTCACTGGATTGACGAGGAGTGGATAATGCAAAAAATGCATTCTTGCGTATAGAATAATTAACTCCCGTCACACAAGTAAGTTTATCGCTAACACTGTTGGTGATATTTGTAGATATTTTTGCATTAATGATAAAATAATGTCAATTTCAATGGATAATGCTTCTAGTAACACTAGTGCAGTAGGCATTCTTACAAACACATTAAATCCTGCATTTAGTAATATATTTCATGTTAGATGTATTTGTCATATTTATCATTTAATTGTCGGTAATGGTATGCGAATTTTAAATTTAGAAATTGAAAAGGTTAGAATGGCTCTTAATTGGCTTTTTTATTCTAACCGTAGAAGTAGACTTAGGGAGTATTATAAAAAATGTGATGAATATGACCTTAGAGAAAGAAAGGTTCCTAAACCTTGCCCCACTAGGTGGAATTATATGTACGAAAGTTTAGTAGCTTGCTTACGAATATAGGAACCCTATTAATGCAACGTTCAATGCTCGGGTTGGGGGTGTGAATGATGATGAAATGCTTACAAACCAATAATGGACTAATGTTAAAACTCTTATAGATTTTTTAGAATATTTTCACGCTGCTACAAATGTATTTTTCGGACAATATTATCCAACTATTTCAAATTGTTTAGTTTATATTGCAGCCTTATGTGCAATATTTATGGATTTTAACGAGGGTGGGCATATTTATGAACTTGCAATATAAGAAAATTTTCAAAAAAAAAAATTCCATATCCCTCCTATTTATGGTGTAGCAGGAATTTTAAACCCTACAATGAAATTAGGAGGTCCTCATTTTTGGTATACAAATATTTATAACGCTTTAGATCTTACAGTAGAAGAACGTGCTACTCTTACAGATGCAAAAGCATCAATTAAAATTAATACTCAAACAATTTATAATGCATGCCAACAAGCCTTACAAAATTCTAGGCCAAATGTTCCAACCCCTACTTCGTCTACTTCACAGTCGTCCAAAAGAGCCGCGGGCTTGAAGGCACTTAAATCTTGGACGGAGTTTAGGGGTTCTCAAGGAGATAATTTTGATGAATCTTCCCATCTAAATGAGCTTCAAGTTTATTTGTCGCATGGACTAGAGAAGGAGAATCCAGACGGGAGTTTTGAGCTTTTGGAATGGTGGAAGTTACGGGAAAAACATTTTCCTGTTCTTGCAAGGATGGCTCACGATATATTATCTATTCAAGCTTCAACAGTTGCATCAGAGAGCGCCTTCAGTCAAGCAAGACTTCAAATAGGAGATCATAGAGCATCTATGAGGGAGAGCTTGGAGAAATCAGTGCTATTTAGAGATTGGTTCCGCTCGGAAAGAAGAAACTTTGGACTTGCAGAATTACAACCGGATGTGGATGAAGCTTACGAAGAAATGATTGCAGAACTTGTAGAGGATGCTGCTTCGCTGGGAAGTGGTGATGAACAAGCTTCTTGTGACGACCTGGCCCGTTGTCATGGGAATTACCACCCCGTTATATTGTAATTGCATGTTTTATTCTTTTATATAAGTGTTAGAGTCTATCGGGTGAGTTAGGAGTGAATTGAATTGAAAATGAGGCACATAGCCTTTTTGAAGGAAACTTGAATATGGAAGTCAACCTGGAGTTGACTATTTAGTTAGGGGGCTCGGAATCAGATTCTGATGATTCGGTTAGTTCCGGGAGGTGATTTGTGACTTAGGGGAGCAATCGGAATTGAATTTGGAGGTCCGGTGTAGAAATAGGCTTGAATTGGCTAGGTTGAATTTTGGCGAAATCCGAACGGTAGGTGAGATTTTGATCCGGGTGTCGGAATGGAATTTCGACAATTCCTGTAGCTTTCTTATGTGATTTTGGATATGTTCGCAAAATTTCAGGTCATTCGGACGTCGTTTGGTCGGGTTTTTGATCGAATGTTAGTTTCGGAAGTTTTGAAGAAACGTAGGCTTGAATCCGTGTGTAATTGGTGATTTTGATGTTTAGGATGGTGTTTTTATGCTTGGAATAAGTTTGAATGAGGTAATGTGATGTATTGGTGGCTTTGGTTGAGGTCTCGGGATCATTTCGGATGCCTAACGCGCAAGTTTTGATCATGAAGTTGCTGCAGAAAAATTGCAGACAGTGATTGCTCTATGCGATCGCATAGAGTCATTGCGATCGCATAGAAGAGTCTGGAGGGGTGAGAAAATTGTTCTATGCGATCGCGGAGGTGCATTGTGATCGTAGACAAGAAAAGATGAGGCCTGGAAGATTGTGCTATATGATCGCGGAGGTGCATTGCAATCGCATAGAAGGGGAAATTGGCAGGAAAATTTAACTCTATGCGATCGCATAGGGCCATTGCGATAGCATAGAAGAAATGGTCTGGCAGTGAAATTAAAACCAGAACAGAACCAGTCGTGGGTTTCATACCCCAAAACACCATTTTTGAGTTCTAAGAGAAGGTATTGACGGGAGATTGCTGGGAAATCATTGGGGTTTCGTCGGAGGTAAGTTTTGTGACTTAATTACATCATTTTAACATGAAATCCTTGGTTAATTCTCTGTAAATGGAAGATTAAAGGTGGGTTTGAGCCCTAGGCCTAAAATTGAAGAAAAACACTGATTTGAGTGGGCAAATGGAGTCCGATTTTGGTAAATTTTATATGCCTAGACTCGTATCGAGATGAGGATTCCGAATATGTGACTTTTGTAATTTTTCGAGAAGCGTACCAAATGTCGGGTTTTGGCAACTTTGGGAATTTTGATGTAAATTGAGTTATTTTGACTAGGTATCGTTCCATTGGTCTAATTTGATGTGTATTTACTGTATTTGATCAGATTCTACGAGTGCATGGCTTGATTCTCGTGGCAAGGGCATTGCAGAGTAGTCGTCGCGCTGTATTGAGGTGAGTAATAGATGTGGGTGATGACCAGCGGGTTCGAAACCCCGGTATACCACTTTGTGACGCTGTATAGCGGCGAGACACGTACTCTCATGTGAGTGCGGGGTCGATTGTGATTGGGGACTATGGCTTAGTCTGACTTGTTGGCACTGTGTTATGAAATTGGCTATTCTTGAGCCGTCGAACCTCCTTCTCGGATGGTTGCATACTATATTGTGATATTGACTACTCTTGAGCCGTTAAACCCCCTTCTTGGACGGTTGAGTATACTTGTGGGCTGTGAGCCATTATTGGATCCGCGAGGGTCGTTATCATTGTCTTGTGATATTGACATGCTAGTTTACTACCAGTCCGTAGCTATTTCTGCTATCATAATATAGTATGCAATCATCCGAGAAAGAGGTTCGACGGCTCAAGAATAGCCTAATATCATAACACAGTATCAACAAGTCGGACTAAGCCATAGTCCCCAATCACAATCGACCTCACACTCACAAGAGAGTACGTGTCTCGCCGCTATACAGCGTCACAAAGTGGTATACCGGGGTTTCGAACCCGCTGGTCATCACCCACATCTATTACTCACCTCAATACAGTGCGACGACTACTCCGCAATGCCCTTGCCACGAGAATCAAGCTCGGCACGCGTAGAATCTGATCAAATATAGTAAATAAACATCAAATTAGACCAATGGAACGATACCCAGTCAAAACAACTCAATTTACACCGAAATTCACAAAGTTGCCAAAACCCGATTTTCGGTATGCTTCTCGAAAAATTACAAAAGTCACATATTCGAAATTTTCATCTCGATACGAGTCTAGGCATATAAAATTTACCAAAATCGGACTCCATTTGCCCACTCAAATCGGTGTTTTTCTTCAATTTTAGGCCTAGGGCTCAAACCCACCTTTAATCTTTCATTTACAGGGAATTAACCAAGGATTTCATATAAAAATAATGTAATTAAGCCACAAAACTTACCTCTGACGAATCCCCGATGAATTCCCAGCAATTTCCCGTCAATACCTTCTCTTACAACTCAAAAATGGTGGAAAAATGACCCAAATTCGATTTTATCAACTCACTGATATTTTTCGGAAATCACTGTTCAGTGGTTACTGTTCATGCGCGTCGACACTGTTCACCCGCGTGGTTACTGTTCACGCGTGGGAATTACTATTCATACGCTGCAGAAAAATGCAGCAGCAATACAGAAATTGCAGCACACAACCATTTTCAATAAAATGGCTAACTCCATCATACGAACTCGGAATTCGACAATTCTTTTTCTTATGGATCCGTAATTTCGATACGGATCCAGTGGTTCAAACAAAACTGAATATGGATCTCATTTACTCAGTGCAACATTAATTTTGCTCGTTAAACATTTAATTCACATTTCGCGTCAAAAACCCAATCACGACTTGATGAAATTAGACCAAACTTTCCAGATCAGTCCTATGTATCTAAATTCTTGAAGTCTCGAAATCAAATTTGAATCTCTAGAACTGAAAATAGACCTTTGGATCATTACTGTGACGACCCAAAAGGGTCATCACTTATTTTATTAATCATTCCGAGCTTTGGAGGTCTTGAAAACCTCATTTATAGTTGCCTCGATTTGCGTGTACAGTCCGGGCACAAAGCTGGAAAAGATTTATGTTGAAATATGTGAAATATGTGAAAAAGTAGAAGAATTTTGATATTAATATTGATATGGTTGACTTTGGTCAACATTTTTGGTAAACGGACCCGGATCCGTGATTTGATTATTTCAGAAAATCCGTAGAAAAATATGGAACTTGGGCGTATGCTCGGAATTGAAATCCGAGGTCTAGAACCCCGGTAAAAGAATTTTTATGTTAAATTGTTTTCTAAAAATGTTTAAGGAAAATGAAACTGAAATTTGATTGAAAAGTAGTGATATCGGGCTCGTATTTTGGTTCCGACGCCCGGTACAGGTCATATATATTGGTTAAGCGCTTCCCGTAAAGTTTGGTTGAAAACGGACGTCGTTTGACGTGTTTCGGCCTTAAATTGGAAAGTTTGGAAATTATGGAATTTGAAGGAATTCTTGAGTTTTAAGGCTCAATTCAATGATTGTGATGTTATATTGGCGATATGATCGCACGAACAAGTCCATAACGTATTTTTGAGATTGTGTACATGTTTGGTTTGGAGCCCGGGGGGCTCGGGTAAAGATTTGATAGGCCGTTGGATGAAATTCTGAATTTTTGAACTGCTGGTTTTTCACCCAGCTGTTGTCTTCGCAATTGCGAAGAATTTCTCGCAATTGCGAAGGTGGCAAGTCAAGGAAGGGTTCGCAAATGCGAACCCTGGGTCGCAAATGCGAAGGTGCCCAGGACCAGTTGGGTTCGCAAATGCGAACAAAGCTTCGCAATTGCGAGGCCTTCAGTAATTGCCTGTCTTCGCAATTGCGAAGTATATGTCGCAATTGCGAAGAAGCCCAGAAGCCTACTGGTTCGCAAATGCGAACCTTATGTCGCAAATGCGAAAAATCCCTGGAAGCAGCCTAGTTCGCAATTGCGAACATATGTTCGCAATTGCGAAGACCCCAGATTTGCTTTGGCTTCGCAAATGCGAACAAAAGTTCGCAAATGCGAACTTCCCAGCCTTAGCTTGTTTTTCAAACTCCAGAAATTGGTCGGGGTTCACAATTGCGAACCCATGTTCGCAAATGCGAACACAGAGACCTGAAAAACACGAATTTCAGTCATTTCTTCACATTTTACAAAACCCAAAACACCCATTTGCGATTCTTCAAGGATTTATTCTTCATCAAAACGATTGTAAGTTACTTTTTACTTAATTCTTTCAATTCCTAACATCATTAAACATGTTTTTCATAAGAAATCAAAGATTTTCATGGTAAAATTCTTGTTTTTGTTAGAAAATGGGGTTTTTCATAAATTGGGGAATTGGACCTCGAATTGAGGTCCGATTTTGAAACAAATTATATATATGAACTCGTGGAGGGATGGGTAACCGGATTTTGGTCCTAACCCCGAATTCCGACCATGTGGGCCCGGGGTTGAAATTCACTATTCATGGAAGAATGTTGTAAAAGTGGTATTTGGTCTTAAGAATTAGTTGGTTGAGTAGAATTGATGATATTAAATCAATTGTGTATAGATACGATTGGATTGGAGTCAAATTCGAAAGGAAAGGGCATTGCTACGGATTAAATCATTCGTAAACTTTCGAGGTAAGTGTTTGTTCTATCCTAGTTTGTAGGAATATGAATTTAGTTATGAATAAAATGTTGAATAAGAATTATTGGTGTTATACCGGTAATGAAAGTAAATTGTTGAAATTATTATAAATTATTGGCTTAAAAATCGGTAATTATAAATATTGTTAATACAGAGATTATTGGCTAAATGCCGGTAATATATATATATATATTTATGAAATGGGATCGTGTGGTACGCCGACCACGAAGTGATTTAAATCTTGGCATTGGCCATAGTTGCCGGTAGCCTATTGTTATATTTGGGAGCGGGTGGTACGCCTACCACAAGATATGATTGTTGATATATTTGGGAGCGGGTGGTACGCCTACCACAAGGTATAACTATTGATATATTTGGGAGCGGGTGGTACGCCTACCACAAGATATAATTACTGATATATTGGGAGCGGGTGGTACGCCTACCACGAGAGGTAGTTACTGTGATAGTTGGGAGCGGGTGGTACGCCTACCACGAGACATGAAATGAAAGAGTAAATTGAGACATGAAAGTAAGATTATTTTGGACATCTTGAGTTATTGAATATTATTATATTATTTCAGAGCAGAGTTTTTCTTCATAAATGTATATATATATATATATATATCTATATTGCAACTGTACAGGTTTAGGTGGGTGACTCGCCTTAGCCTTGTCACTAGTTCGCTGGGATAGGCCAGGCACTTACCAGCACATGGGGTCGGTTGTGCTGATACTACACTCTGCGCTCTTTTTGCGCAGATACAGGTTACGGACAGCAGCAGCGACAGTAGCGATTTGTGGATTCTCCGACTACCGAGACTACGAGGTAGCCTTGCAGGCGTCCGCAGGACCCGTTGTCTCTCCTATCTATGCTTTTCATTCTGTTATCTCATGTAATCGAGATAAACAGCTTGTATTTTCTTTCAAACAATTATGTGTATTATTCGTAGAAGTTCGTGAGTATTGTGACACCAGTCTTGGGTAGTGTATCAGATTTGGATTTTTCTTTATCATATCTGGCTAAGTCTTCCGCTAATTTTGATTATTCCGTTGTAAGTTTTATGTTGTTAATAATAAATTGGTTATTAATGGAATTGTTATTAATATTTGGCTTGCCTAGCTTCTATTTAGTAGGCGCCATCATGACCCCGATGGTGGGAAATCCGGGTCGTGACAAGTTGGTATCAAAGCTCTAGGTTGCATAGGTCTCACAACTCACGAACAACCTTAGTAGAGTCTGAAGGATCGGTACGGAGACGTCTGTATTTATCCTTCAGAGGCTACAGAGTTAGGAAAATATTCTTTTATTCTTTCCAGTCGTGCGACTTGATCTTTTAAATGTTAATTGAACTTCTACTCTGTTCTTCCGCAGATGGTAAGGACACGTGCATCCTCATCTACTGACTAGCAGCCCGAGGTCCCAGCAGCGGCAGCTCCCGCTAGGGGTAGAGGCCGAGGTCGAGGTCGTCCTAGAGGACAAGGTAGGGGCGGAGCTCAGCCCCGAGCAGCAGCACGAGTGGCAGAACCTCAGGTTCATATCGAGGAGGAAGTTCCAGCCCCAGCAGCTCCAGTAGGCCCAGCTCAGGTCCCAGGAGGAGCTTTATTTTCACCGGATCTTCAGGATGCTTTGGTCCGGATAGCGGGTTTTATGGATCATGTCACCAGAGCGGGTTTATTACCGGTAGCACCAGCCACTTCTCAGGCTGGAGGAGGTAATCAGACTCCTGCTACGCGCACTCCAGAGCCAGTAATTCCCCGGGCTCAAGATCCTGTGATTCAGCCAGTTGAGGCAGTTCGGCCTATTATTGCGACTCCGTCTAATGATGGTGCAGCTATGTCTGCTGATGCGTTGTGGAGATTGGACAGGTTTACCAAGTTGTTCACTACCACATTCAGTGGTACTCCTTCAGAGGATCCACAGGACTTCCTATACAACTGCCACGAAGTTCTCCGTACTATGGGTATTGTGGAGACTAATGGTGTGGATTTTGCTACTTTTCGGTTATCTGGTTCCGCCAAGACTTGGTGGAGAGATTATTGTCTATCCAGGTCAGCGGGATCGTCATCTTTGACTTGGGAGCAGTTTGCGAAATTATTCTTGGAGAAGTTCCTTCCAGCAACTCAGTGGGAGGTTATGCGCAGACAATTTGAGCGTCTTCATCAGGGTTCTATGTCTGTCACTCAGTACAAGACTAGGTTCGTGGACCTGGCTCGTCATGCTATTATCATACTTCCCACAGAGCGAGAGAAAGTGAGGAGGTTTATTGATGGTTTGAATCAGCCAATTCGGCTACAGATGGCTATGGGAGCAGGAACTGAAATCACTTTTCAGGAGGCGGCTAATGCAGCTCGCCGGATAGAGATGGCTCTGTCATAGGGAGCGAGACATGGATCCGATAAGAGATCTCGTAATTCGGGTAGATTTAGTGGTACCTCGTCTGGAGATAGAGATTTTTATGATAGAGGCCATCCTCATAGGCCTTATCAGTCAGCTCTTTAGGTTTCTCATGATGCTTCAGGTGATCGTAATTCTCAGCCACGCTACTCTGATCAGCAGCCTATTAGTGCACCACCACTTCGCCATTTTCAGCGGCCGAGGGCTTGTTTTACGTGCGGTGATCTTAGGCACATTGCAAGGTATTGCCCTCGAGCTTCGGACAGATCTCACCAGCAGGGTTCTCGTGCCATGATTAAGGCCCCAGTTCCCCCATAGCCTGCCCAGCCAGCCAGAGGCGGGGGTAGAGGGCATAGAGGTGGAGGTAGAGGTCATAGAGGTGGAGCTCAGACCGATAGAGGTAGAGACCAGCCAGCAGCCGATCGTCCTAGAGATATTGCTCCGGGTGGTGGGGCACAGCCCCGATGTTATGCACTTCCCGCCAGACCAGAGGCTGAGTCTTCTGATGCCGTCATTACGGGTATTATTTTGGTTTGTGATAGAAAGGCATCAGCATTATTTGACCCTGGGTCTACATATTCGTATGTGTCTTCCTATTTTGCACCATACTTGGTTCGGCCCAGTGATCCACTGAGTGTTCCTGTTCATGTGTCTACACCAGTAGGCGACTCTATTGTGGTTGATCGAGTTCATCGGTCATGTATTATAGTAATTGAGGGTCTTGAGACCCGTGCTGATTTATTACTCCTAAATATGGTGGACTTCGATATTATACTAGGCATGGACTGGCTATCTCCGTATCATGCTATTCTAGATTGCCATGCCAAGACTGTGACTTTAGCCCTGCCAAATTCGCCTCGTATAGAGTGGAAAGGAATTTCAGGTCATACTAGTCGCAATGTTATTTCTTATGTTAAGGCTCAGCGTATTGTTGGAAAGGGATGCTTGGCTTATTTGGCCTATGTCCGTGATTCTAGTGCCGAGGTTCCTTCTATTGACTCTATGCCTGTGGTTCGCGAATTTCCTGAAGTATTTCCTTCAGACTTACCAGGTATGCCGCCCGATAGGGACATTGATTTTTGCATTGATTTGGCTCCGGGCACTCAGCCCATTTCCATTCCCCCATACCGTATGGCTCCGCCCGAGTTAAAAGAATTGAAGGAACAGTTGCAGGATTTACTTGAAAAGGGTTTCATTAGGCCCAGTGTTTCGCCGTGGGGTGCACCTGTATTATTTGTAAAGAAGAAAGATGGTTCGATGAGAATGTGCATTGACTATCGACAGTTAAACAAGGTGACTATCAAAAATAAATATCCACTTCCGAGAATTGATGATTTATTTGACCAGCTTCAGGGAGCCAAGGTGTTTTCAAAGATAGATTTGAGATCTGGCTATCATCAGCTGAAGATTAGGGCATCCGATGTCCCTAAGACCGCGTTCCGCACTCGGTATGGACATTATGAATTTCTGGTCATGTCTTTTGGGTTGACAAATGCTCCAGCAGCTTTTATGGAATTAATGAATCGGGTGTTCCGGCCTTATTTAGACTTGTTTGTAATAGTCTTCATTGATGACATATTAATATATTCCCGCAGTCAGGAGGAGCATGCGCAACATCTCAGAGTGGCCTTACAGACTCTGAGAAATAGCCAGCTATATGCAAAATTTTCAAAGTGTGAATTTTGGCTAAATTCAGTTGCATTCCTGGGTCATATTGTGACGGCAGCAGGTATTCAAGTTGATCCAAAGAAAATTGAGGCAGTCAAGAGCTGGCCTAGACCGACATCAGCCACGGATATTCGGAGTTTCTTGGGGTTAGCGGGTTATTACCGCCGATTCGTAGAAGGATTTTCTTCTATTGCAACCCCACTGACCAGATTGACCCAGAAGGGTGTTCAATTTGAATGGTCCGATGAATGTGAGGCGAGCTTTCAAAAGCTCAAGACAACCTTGACCACAGCGCCGGTATTGGTTTTACCCACAGGTACGGGACCTTACACTGTTTATTGTGATGCTTCCCGTATTGGGCTTGGTGCAGTGTTAATGCAGGATGGCAAGGTTATTGCCTATGCTTCGAGGCAGTTGAAGATTCATGAGAAGAACTATCCAGTGCATGATCTAGAATTGGAGGCGATTATTCACGCATTGAAGATCTGGAGGCATTATTTGTATGGTGTAGCATGTGAAGTGTATACCGATCATAAGAGTCTTCAGTACTTGTTTAAGCAGAAAGAGTTGAATATGAGGCAGAGAAGGTGGCTAGAGTTGCTAAAAGACTATGATGTTACTATTTTATATCACCCGGGTAAGGCCAATGTGGTGGCCGATGCATTGAGTAGAAAGTCTGCCAGCATGGGTAGTCTTGCATATATTCCGGTCAGTCAGAGACCATTGGCTCTAGACGTCCAGGCATTAGCCAACCGGTTCGTGAGATTGGACATTTCTGAGCCTAGCAGAGTGTTAGCCCGCACGGTCGCTCGTTCTTCTTTATTAGAGCGTATCCGTGAGAGGCAATTTGATGATCCTCATTTGCGTGAGTTGAGAGATACAGTACATCGGGGAGGTGCCACACAGGTAAATCTAGATGATGATGGGATATTGAAATTGCGGGGTCGAGTTTGTGTGCCCAATGTCGAAGGGATTCGAGAGTTAATCTTAGCAGAGGCCCACAGTTCGCGGTATTCTATTCACCCGGGCGCCGCGAAGATGTACCAGGACTTACGTCAGCACTATTGGTGGCGCAGAATGAAGAAAGATATCGTTGCGTATGTTGCTCGGTGTCTAAACTGTCAGCAGGTGAAATATGAGCACCAGAGACCTGGTGGTGTATTCCAGAGGATTGAAATTCCCGAGTGGAAATGGGAGCGGATCACTATGGACTTCCTTTGACTAGAAGGAAATTTGATGCTATTTGGGTCATTGTTGATAGGCTGACCAAGTCAGCACACTTTATTCCAGTATCTGTCTCCTACTCATCGGAGAGGTTAGCGGAAGTTTATATTAGGGAGATTGTTCGTCTCCATGGAGTGCCAGTATCTATTATCTCTGATCGGGGTACGCAGTTTACCTCGCGGTTCTGGAGAGCGGTCCAGCAGGAGTTAGGCACCCAGGTTCAGTTGAGTACAGCATTTCATCCTCAGACGGATGGCCAGTCCGAGAGGACTATTCAGATTCTTGAGGACATGCTTCGAGCCTGTGTTATTGATTTCGGAGGTTCGTGGGACCGGTTTCTGCCATTAGCAGAGTTCGCCTACAATAACAGTTACCAATCTAGCATCCAGATGGCTCCGTATGAGGCGTTGTATGGTAGGCGATGTCGATCACCGGTTGGATGGTTTGAACCGGGAGAGGCTCGGTTGTTGGGTACAGACTTAGTTCAGGAGGCCTTAGATAAGGTCAAGACTATTCAGGAGAGATTGCGTTCAGCTCAGTCTAGGCAAAAGACTTATGCGGATCGTAAGGTTCGAAATGTAGATTTCATGGTTGGTGAACGAGTATTGCTCCGGGTGTCGCCTATGAAGGGCGTGATGAGGTTTGGGAAGAAGGGCAAGCTCAGCCCTAGGTATATTGGTCCATTTGAGATTCTAGACAGAGTGGGAGGGGTGGCTTACAGATTAGCTTTGCCGCCTAGCTTATCAGCCGTGCATCCGGTTTTTCATGTATCTATGCTTCGGAGATACCACGGCGATCCCACACATGTGTTAGACTTCAGTACTGTCCAATTGGACAATGATCTATCTTACGAGGCGGAACCGGTGGCTATTCTAGACCGGCAGGTTCGACAGTTGAGGTCGAAGAGTTATCCTTCTGTGCGTGTTCAGTGGAGAGGTCGGCCTCCTGAGGCATCGACCTGGGAGTCCGAGTCTGATATGCGGAGCCGCTACCCACATTTGTTTCCTGACTCAGGTACTTCTTTCCTTTGTCCGTTCGAGGACGAACGGTTGTTTTAGAGGTAGAGATTGTGACGACCCAAAAGGGTCATCACTTGTTTTATTAATCATTCCGAGCATTGGAGGTCTTGAAAACCTCATTTATAGTTGCCTCGATTTGCGTGTACAGTCCGGGCACAAAGCTGGAAAAGATTTATGTTGAAATATGTGAAATATGTGAAAAAGTAGAAGAATTTTGATATTAATATTGATATGGTTGACTTTGGTCAACATTTTTGGTAAACGGACCCGGATCCGTGATTTGATTATTTCAGAAAATCCGTAGAAAAATATGGAACTTGGGCATATGTCCGGAATTGAAATCCGAGGTCTAGAACCCCGGTAAAAGAATTTTTCTGTTAAATTGTTTTCTGAAAATGTTTAAGGAAAATGAAACTGATTTTTTATTAAAAAGTACTGGTATCGGGCTCGTATTTTGGTTCCGACGCCCGGTACAGGTCATATATATTGGTTAAGCGCTTCCCGTAAAGTTTGGTTGAAAACGGACGTCGTTTGACGTGTTTCGGCCTTAAATTGGAAAGTTTGGAAATTATGGAATTTGAAGGAATTCTTGAGTTTTAAGGCTCAATTCAATGATTGTGATGTTATATTGGCGATATGATCGCACGAACAAGTCCATAACGTGTTTTTGAGGTTGTGTACATGTTTGGTTTGGAGCCCGGGGGCTCGGGTAAAGATTTGATAGGCCGTTGGATGAAATTCTGAATTTTTGAACTGCTGGTTTTTCACCCAGCTGTTGTCTTCGCAATTGCGAAGAATTTCTCGCAATTGCGAAGGTGGCAGATCAAGGCAGGGTTCGCAAATGCGAACCCTGGGTCGCAAATGCGAAGGTGCCCAGGACCAGTTGGGTTCGCAAATGCGAACAAAGCTTCGCAATTGCGAGGCCTTCAGTAATTGCCTGTCTTCGCAATTGCGAAGTATATGTCGCAATTGCGAAGAAGCCCAGAAGCCTACTGGTTCGCAAATGCGAACCTTATGTCGCAAATGCGAAAAATCCCTGGAAGCAGCCTAGTTCGCAATTGCGAACATATGTTCGCAATTGCGAAGACCCCAGATTTGCCTTGGCTTCGCAAATGCGAACAAAAGTTCGCAAATGCGAACTTCCCGGCCTTAGCTTATTTTTCAAACTCCAGAAATTGGTCGGGGTTCGCAATTGCGAACCCATGTTCGCAAATGCGAACACAGAGACCTGAAAAACACGAATTTCAGTCATTTCTTCACATTTTACAAAACCCAAAACACCCATTTGCGATTCTTCAAGGATTTATTCTTCATCAAAACGATTGTAAGTTACTTTTTACTTAATTCTTTCAATTCCTAACATCATTAAACATGTTTTTCATAAGAAATCAAAGATTTTCATGGTAAAATTCTTGTTTTTGTTAGAAAATGGGGTTTTTCATAAATTGGGGAATTGGACCTCGAATTGAGGTCCGATTTTGAAACAAATTATATATATGAACTCGTGGAGGGATGGGTAACCGGATTTTGGTCCTAACCCCGAATTCCGACCATGTGGGCCCGGGGTTGAAATTCACTATTCATGGCAGAATGTTGTAAAAGTGGTATTTGGTCTTAAGAATTAGTTGGTTGAGTAGAATTGATGATATTAAATCAATTGTGTATAGATACGATTGGATTGGAGTCAAATTCGAAAGGAAAGGGCATTGCTACGGATTAAATCATTCGTAAACTTTCGAGGTAAGTGTTTGTTCTATCCTAGTTTGTAGGAATATGAATTTAGTTATGAATAAAATGTTGAATAAGAATTATTGGTGTTATACCGGTAATGAAAGTAAATTGTTGAAATTATTATAAATTATTGGCTTAAAAATCGGTAATTATAAATATTGTTAATACCAGAGATTATTGGCTAAATGCCGGTAATATATATATATATATATTTATGAAATGGGATCGTGTGGTACGCCGACCACGAAGTGATTTAAATCTTGGCATTGGCCATAGTTGCCGGTAGCCTATTGTTATATTTGGGAGCGGGTGGTACGCCTACCACAAGATATGATTATTGTTATATTTGGGAGCGGGTGGTACGCCTACCACAAGATATGATTGTTGATATATTTGGGAGCGGGTGGTACGCCTACCACAAGGTATAACTATTGATATATTTGGGAGCGGGTGGTACGCCTACCACAAGATATAATTACTGATATATTGGGAGCGGGTGGTACGCCTACCACGAGAGGTAATTATTGTGATAGTTGGGAGCGGGTGGTACGCCTACCACGAGACATGAAATGAAAGAGTAAATTGAGACATGAAAGTAAGATTATTTTGGACATCTTGAGTTATTGAATATTATTATATTATTTCAGAGAGTTTTTCTTCATAAATGTATTATATATATATATGTATATCTATATTGCAACTGTACAGGTTTAGGTGGGTGACTGGCCTTAGCCTTGTCACTAGTTCGTTGGGATAGGCCAGGCACTTACCAGCACATGGGGTCGGTTGTGCTGATACTACACTCTGCGCTCTTTTTGCGCAGATACAGGTTACGGACAGCAGCAGCGACAGTAGCGATTTGTGGATTCTCCGACTACCGAGACTACGAGGTAGCCTTGCAGGCGTCCGCAGGACCCGTTGTCTCTCCTATCTATGCTTTTCATTCTGTTATCTCATGTAATCGAGATAAACAGCTTGTATTTTCTTTCAAACGATTATGTGTATTATTCTTAGAAGTTCGTGAGTATTGTGACACCAGTCTTGGGTAGTGTATCAGATTTGGATTTTTCTTTATCATATCCGGCTAAGTCTTCCGCTAATTTTGATTATTCCGCTGTAAGTTTTATGTTGTTAATAATAAATTGGTTATTAATGGAATTGTTATTAATATTTGGCTTGCCTAGTTTCTATTTAGTAGGCGCCATCATGACCCCGATGGTGGGAAATCCGGGTCGTGACAATTACATTTATGCTCAAAACGGCAAAAATCTTCCAAAAATGACCCGTTGGGCATCCGAATCACGCCCGAGACCCCCGGGACCCCGACCAATAACACCAACCAGTCCCAAAACACGATACGAACTTGTTTCAAGCATAAAAATACCATCCTAAACATCAAAATCACCAATTACACACGGATTCAAGCCTAAGTTTCTTCAAAATTTCTGAAACTAACATTCGATCAAAAACCCGACCAAACGACGTCCGAATGACCTGAAATTTTGCGGACATATCCAAAATCACATAACGAAGCTACAGGAATTGTCGGAATTCCATTCCAACCCCCGGATCAAAATCTCACCTACAGTTCGGATTTCGCCAAAATTCAACCTTAGCCAATTCAAGCCTATTTCTACACCGGACCTCCAAATTCAATTCCGATTGCTCCCCTAAGTCACAAATCACCTCCCGAAACTAACCGAATCATCAGAATCTGATTCCGAGCCCTCTAACTAAATAGTCAACTCTTGGTTGACTTTCCATATTTAAGTTTCCTTCTAAAAGGCTCTATGCCTCATTTTCAATCCAATTCACTCCTAACTCACACGATAGACTCTAACACTGATATGAAATCATAAAACATGTAATTACAACATAACGGAGTGGTAATTCCCGTGACGACGGGCCGGGTCGTCACACCATGGAGGAGAATTTGAAAGCTAATTTTTTGAAGACTTGTGTAACGATCAACGATACACTCACAACTTCTCTGAACCACGCTCACCATATCAAAATGGGGTTTTGGAAAGAAAGAACAGAACTCTCAAAGACATGGCAAGAACCATACTACTAGAACATTTATTGCCAAACCATTTCTAGGCAGAAGGCGTAAGTACTACACGTCACATCCTCAACAGTTGCCTCATAAGGCCAATTCTGAACAAGACCCCTTAAGAACTCTAGAATGTAAACATCCAAATATCAGTTATTTTCATTCCTTTAGAAGCAAGTGATTTATTCACAATAATGGTAAGGATAATCTTGGAATGTTTGATCCACGAAGTGACGAAGGTATATATATCTTGGTTATTCATTAAATATTAGATCTTTTAGGGTCTATAATAAATGTACTTTATGTGTAGAAGAACCTGTACATGTTATATTCGATGAAAATAATTCCTTGGTCGAGAAATGAACCACTGAAGGTGACGAAGAGCATACTCAAGAAGCTCAGGACAACGGAAAAACAGAGGAGTCGACTAACACGACTGACATGACTGAGTCAACTAAAGAAAATAGCAACAATACTCCAGATAACCAAACAGAGTCGACTCCAAATATAATCCGACTAAATGAATAGAGAAGTGAACCCGAATATCCTCCAAAATATATTATAGGGGATCCAAAAAAAGGAGTGAAAACCAGGACTGCCCTAAAAAAGAAAGAAAATACTGCATTGATCTCTCAAGTTGAGCCAAAACAGTAGAGGATGCACTAAAGGATTCAAGTTGGATGCAAGCCATGCAAGAAGAATTGGATCAATTCAGCAAGAATCAAGTGTGGAAACTAATACCCAAACCTGATAATGTGTCTCTGATCAGAACAAAATGGTTATTTAGAAACAAATTAAATGAGGATGGAAAGGTCATAAGAAATAAGGCTAGATTAGTTTCGCAAGACTATTCACAGCAAGAAGGAGTCGACTATATGAAAAGACCTTTGCCTCAGTAGCTCGCTTGGAGTCTATACGAATTCTCTTGGCATACACATCCTTTAAAGTATTCATGTTGTTTCAAATGGATGTCAAAAATGCCTTTTTGAATGGATTCATCGAGGAAGAAGTCTTTGTAAAACAACCTCCAGGCATTGAGGATTCAAAAATATTACAATATTTAGATATAATGTGATCAACTAATGAAGAAAATATTTTGAATGATTATTATTTGAATTGAGTGCGGTTAGTTTAAGTTTGAAAGCATAACATAAATCTTTTAAAATACGGTCCAATTTAGAAATAGAATGATAAAAATTATTTGAGTTTGAGATGAAAACGTTATTTAATATTTATCTATATTGCAATAGAATGAGTGTGGTAGAAATAGATATTAAATTCAAACAAGCTAATAAAAATTCACATGATAGTGTAATAATATTAGGAATTGAATAATATAATATCAAAAATAATTAATAAATAGAGAAAAAATAAAATTAAAATTTTCTATCATAGAGAAAAAGGCTAATAACTAATTTAAATTTGAGATCAAAAAGGTTTTATTGTGATAAGAAAAGTATAATATGGATAAGTTCACGTAACTCAAGTCTAATAGATAAAATTTAAAACTAAAAATATTGAATAATAAAATAAAGTAGAGATAATGTGAGAATATTTATAACCATACGTTTAGAAAATAAAATAAATTAAATATACAATACTTTAAAATATTATTTAATTAAATAAATAAAAATTCAAGAATTTTTTTTAAAAAATAAATATTTATTTGATGATTAAAAAAATTGTATATGTATCGATATTATTTGAAAGATAGTAGTTGATAATGGTATTCAAGAAAGCTACAAGTTAATGAAAGGTCACATAACGTAATAAGACTATATATTAGATTAAAAAATAGTAAAATTATTTTAAATTATTAAAAATTTATTATATGAAATGAAAGGGAAAGACTATTTGAATTTGAGATTAGAAAATTCTTAAAAGCCAAATTTGTATCAATAGATTACAATATAAATGCAAGTAATACCTAAATTAATTATAAGAAAATTAATAGATTTGAAATTTTTTTAAAGAATCTATATATTAATTTTTAGACTAATTCAAAGTAATATTTTAAAATAAAATGTGAATATATATTTGCAATAGATAAATACCAAATATAAGAAAAGTATCATATTTCAGTTTGAATTTTTAATTAAATAAAAATTGATATTCTATGAGTATAGGTAAAAATTTATGTATAAAGAGAAAAACATAGACATTGCGAGGATACTTATATTTTCAAATTTATTAAAAATAAATAAATTAAAGTATTAAATAGTAGTCAAAATATTATTAATAGATTTAAATGATGAAAGAGGTCTGAGTGAGTGGAAAACAATGTAAAAACAATAACAACAACAACAATGACCCAGTGAAATCTCACTAGTGGATCTGGGGAGGGTAGTGTAAAAATAAATTAAATTTCAAGAATAATTTTTTTTATATTCATTGATGATTATTAAAAGGGTAATAAATAAGATTAATTAAAGAAGTTATAGTATAACAATATTAAGTAATAAATATTACAAAAACTATAAGCAAGGACTATTAAAAGAGAAAACGATTAAGTCTAAAAATGTAGAAGGATAAGAATATGTGATTTTGAGATGAAATATAAAGTGATGGTAAAAAATTTATTAAAATAATAATAATTTAGCGTGCTCAAACAAGACAAATCACAATATTACATGTATAACATTCTTTAATATTGACGTAAAATATAATACAAGTGTCAAAATCAAGGTGTTGGATTATTACAAATATAGAAAAGGAAAATAAATTATCCACTTGAAAAATGATTTCATGTCCTGCTTCTCAGTTAATATCAAATAATCATTTATAATTTATATATAGAAGGTCTAATTTAATGTATTCGCACTTAAAACCCAAATAATTATTTGATATGTTTTATGTTGGTGAATCGCACGGGTACTAATACTAGTTTAAAATAAAAAGAATACTACATGTAAGTTTTAGATCCTCATTCCGTCAGAGGTAGTTGCTAAATAAGCCATATTAGAGGGGCACTTAATTAGTCGAAGTTAAACATACGGCGGGAGAGGTTAGGTAGGTATAAAAAGCCGTGGCTACACGCCCAATATCAATCCCCTAGACCTAATATCATCTGCTTCCTTTCTCTCTTTAAAACTTTCAAGTTTTTTCAAAAGCCTTCAGGAAAGGAATAGTCCAAACTATCAAAATGAACTCCTTATAATACTGTGTTAAATATCACTGTTACACATTTAACTTGTTTAGACTAAGTATAATATTTTGAACATGACTGTAACTGCTGCTATTGGTGCATATCTCCCAGTCACAAATCATTCAACTGAATTTAGAGAAAGCGCATCAAGAAAGCTAGGAGGAAGTCTTCTTTTTGTAGCAAATACTAAGAAGTCTTCTTTTTGTAGCCAACAAGTTAAGGCGAATTCTCAAGCACCGCCGCATGTGAATGGATCAAACGTTTGCCTTAAGCACGATCACAGGCTCAATGTCGACCCTTTTGGACCAGGAAAACTCATGGAAGATGGCTTCGTTTTTCGTCAAAGTTTTAGCATTAGGTCATATGAAATTGGGCCTGATAGGGTCGCGTCAATGGAAACGATGATGAATCTTTTGCAGGTAGGCATGACATTTTCGAATTTGCATTAAACTGAGAGTATATTGGTAAAAGGAAGAAAATAACTTCTCTTCTTACTTATGAGTACAAGTCTTTTTCTTATTTTTATGTCCATATTACTTATAGCGTGTTTCGCCAAGTTTTTCAAGAGGCCAAAAATATTTTTTTTTCTTCTTAAAAGCATTTTGTTTTCATAACTTGAGGTGTTTGGTCAGATTTTTTTGGGGAAAAAGAAATTACTTTTGGGAAGAAGCGAAAATAGTTTCTAAGAAACAGAAAAAAGTAGTTTCTTCCCAAATATAGAAGCAAAAGCAGTTTTGGTTTTTCTTCTTACCTTCTTAATAAATAAAAATAACCGTTAAAACTAATATTTATGATATTAATGTATAAGTATTTCTACTTATTTTTATGATAGCTTTCTATAATATAGTGCCTTAGGGGTAAATACGTACTTTTACATTTGTTGAATAAATTTTAATATATTTAACTTTTATTAAAAGAATTAAGTACTTTTTAATTTTATGTTTATATTTTATTTAAAAATTAAAAGATTTAATTATTGTCTTTAATAATAAATTTTTGAAGTTATTTATTGACTTTTAATATTAACTATTAAGTAAATCTATTCATGTCCTTATTCCTCATTTGATACTTAAAAACTTTATGAATAAAGTAGGGCAAACACAAATTATTGCTCAAAGTGCTTTTTAGAGTGATTAGCCAAACACAAACAACTTTTTTTTTTAATTATTTTTTTTAAAAGTACTTTTCAAAATAAGCATATGGGCAAAACAGGCTATTAACGAGGTTGAGTCGGTTGTACTACAGGAAACATCTCTAAACCACGCGAAGATTGTAGGACTTATGGGGGATGGGTGGTCAACTCCAGAGATGTCCAAAAGAAATTTGATTTGGGTTGTTACGAAGATGCAGGTTTTAGTGGATCGCTATCCTACTTGGTACGTTTCTGTTCTTGATTTTATGGTTTTAGTTCCTCCTAGAGGAGCTAAGGAAAAGTATTCGCTCTTAAGGCTCGAGGGTGTGATGCAGACAGCCTACCTTAATGCAAATATTAGTGGTTGTTGCCACTGCTCGAACTTGGTTGAATGTGATGATTATTTGTCTTATTCTTGATTTTGCTTATATCAAGATCTGTTGTTCCTCGCATATTAATTACACATTTTCCTTTGCCATTGTGAAGAAATTAATCACGTAGACCTGTGATCTTGCTTCCATTTCTTTTGCTCAGGGGCGATGTTGTTCTAATAGACACTTGGGTAGCTGCTTCGGGGAAGAATGGTATGCGGCGTGATTGGCTTGTTCGTAATTGTATTACAGGGGATATATTGATGAGAGCTTCCAGGTAAATACTTCCTCCTTCCCATTTTATGTGATAATGTTCGAATTTGGAGAGTCAAAGAAATCCTTGTATGACCGTGATTCTTTTATGTCATTTAAATATTTTGAATTATTAATTATTGTAACTTATTGTACTTTTTACTTAACTTCTAAATTGCAGCTTATTGGTAATGATGAATAAAGAGACGAGGAAATTATCAAAAATACCAGATCAGGTTAAAACTGAAATTGAAGTTAATTTTGCGGATTTACCTCCGATTCTTGATGGGGACAGTAGGAAATTACCAAAACTTGACAATATCACAGCAGAATATACTTGTACTGGTTTAACTGTAAGTAAAAAAAAATACTTCATGAATGATATAGTGTCTTTCTAATGAAATGTTTATTGATTGTTGGTTTATAAAATTCATAGCCAAAATGGAGTGATCTAGACGTGAACCAACATGTTAATAATGTCAAGTACATTAGCTGGATTCTTGAGGTACATCTTCCTTTTTCTTATTAATTTTTCCCTTCACCACATTCCCTTTAATAATGTCAATGAGTTATCTTGTGTCTCATATGAGTATGATCTTTAATCATTAATAAATCACATCGTATATGAAAGTTTTACTAATATATAGGGGAGTCTTGACGTAATTGGTAAAATTCATGTCATGTGACCAGGAGGTCACAGTTCAAGTCGTGGAAACAGCCTATTCAGAAATGAAGGGTAATGTTGGGTACAATAGACCCTTATGGTCTTGCCCTTCCCAGGACCCCTGCATAAAGGGAATTTAGTACACTGGGCAGTCGTTACTAAAAGAAAAATTATCCATAGTTCTTAGAATCTTGTTGACATATCTTTTGCGTTATGATTATTTGAGACAATATATTTTATTGCAGAGTGCACCTATGCAAGAACTAGAGAGATATGAGCTTGTTGGCATGACATTGGAGTATCGACGAGAGTGCAGAAGGGACAATGTACTACAATCTCTCACATACGTATTGCAAACTGCAGTTGGTGATTTCGCCAAATCCAGCAATGTTGAGTGTCACCATTTGCTTCGTTTGGAGAGTGGCGAAGACGTTGTGAAAGGAAGGACTGAATGGAGACCAAGATTTGCCAACAGAACCGAGAGCAATAGATCGTGAAATCAGCTAGTGATACTTGGATAATTTGCAACAGCTAGTGATAATATGGATAATTTGTATTCTTCTCATTATTATTTATGAATTATTTGGATAATTATTTACTCTCTTCAGTCCACTTTCATTGAATTTTTTGTTGTCTTCACACATCTTTTAACATTAATTAATATTTGAAATGACAATATTAATCTTAATTTATTCATTGACAATATAAGAAATACTCCAATGACAACTTTGATAAAACAAATTAATTCTTTCTTAATATTTAAAAAATTTAAATATTGTGAAAAAAAAATTAATTAAAGTTGACGGGAAGCAGTATCTATTTTCTTATTTTGCCATTTCCCCCCTCCTTTATATACAATTCATTCAATTTATGTTTACTAATTCCAAAAGTCACAACCTAAAATGTTCCACAAAAGTTATAGACTAAATTGTTCCCACAACTTAAAAAGTTGCAGTTACCAAAGTCACAAACTAAACCATTGCTATTATTTAGGAATATCAAAAGTTTAATTAGTTTTGTCTTTTGGGGTAAATATAAGAATAGGACATTTCATGTTTATTCTTCTCTTTATTTTTATTTTTTGCCCTTCAATTCTTTTCTTGATATTATCCTAACTTATAACTTCTTTCTTTAATTTGGTAGCGTGAGCCAACAAGGAAATAAAAGGTTTACTTATTTAAATTTATTGATTTTTTCTCATTTTATTGTTCGTTTATTAATGTTCACTTAATTTTATTTATTTATTTATTTTATTATTCATCTTCTCAAGATGCAATACTATGCGAGGTTACGTGAGAAAAATTGTGTGTAAAGTGATTTATAAATCATAACAAAGTTAAAATCTTACTCCTTTAATAATTGGTCTACATCAATATTTCGAGTCGTGTTATTCTGTACCGACTATACTACAAATTTATGCAATAATTTTGTATTAGATTGCAATGGCACTTATTAGTTGATTTTACTTTTACATCTCTATTTATAAGTTTCTAATTTTACTTTTAATGAATCGCTTTGATTCATCTCTTTAATTCTTTTCTTTTTTTTTTTTTTTTGCCCTTTAATTTTTCGTGGACAATATTTTTGTAATATTATAATATTGACCAAGTGCTGGAAAGCGTAGGAAGCGTGAAGTAATTGTACTACTTATGAATCATATATGGTACAGGAATCTGGAGATTACTTCCATAATCTTCGACAGATTTTCTCTATTCTTTTCAATATTTGTTTATGTATTATTTAATAAGCTAGTTTAGAATTAGAAAGAGTGAACATTCTGGAATTAAGAAATTCTTGAGAAGCCAAAAGAATGATTTTGCACTCAAAGTGGCTTTCCATGAATGCATCACTCGAGTTCATTTCTTTTAACTCTTTTTTTTCTTTAATAATCGTGTGAAGCGCAAATAATTTTACTAGTAACATTATAATATTATGAAAAATATTATTTATATATTTAATTGGACATACTTGAGTAGTGTGTACCGTTTAAAGTCATGACATAAACTTCTCAATTTATTGTTAGTGACATATTCTTATACAGTTACAGAGCCATATGCACTTAAAGGGTGCCAACCAACATCACTTCGATAAACAATTATAAGTATTACTTAACTCGATAAGAAAAAATATGTATATATATATATATATTATATAATACCACCCCCTTGACTTCTTGGTGAGCGTATTTCTTTACATTGACTTCCTTTAATGAAAGTCCTGGCTCCGCCACTGCTCTTATAATCACAAGTTCTAATGAGATGTACCAAAAGCCATTTTTTTCTTATGTGCGTGAAATGCGACAAATAAATTACAATTATTAAAAACGACTTATAAATCATAATTATTAAATGTGTATTATAAATCATAATTTGCAAATGTAACTTATAAATCGCATGATGCAAATGCCACTTATTAAGATCTTTTCTCAACTGCCCTTATAATTGGACTTTTTAAAGCGATTTATAATAGTATAAATGCATTTTCAAACTTACAAACTGCATTTGCGATTATGAGCACAACCATAAAAGTAATTTTCTTGACCATCACATTCCATATATAAGAATAAGTAGGTTCACATAACTCATTTTCGGAATTATTCTGATAGTTTTTCCTCAAATGGTTTTAACGAATGAGGCCGGAATGGGGAGGGGGTTGAAACAGATTAGTCAAACACTAGCTATAGGCTGCAATCAAACACTGCCCTAAAACTGAAATAGAACATAGTAACAAAGAAATGATTTTAAAAGGAAAGATATAACATAATGTCACTTGAGCATAGGGATGACAATTACATGCAAATGAACACAACGTTAGGATTGGAAGTTGGTGAATGAGAAATGGAGGAAAGAAATACGAAGGCAAAGTGAGTTGTTCCCCTATGCTTTACTTCTATTTGGCATTGGTCACTTCTTCCAGATTGAGGTACCTCCCAGACGAGTTTGTTTTATTCACTTTTTCCATGATTTCCGTTCACTTGTACGTCACTACTACTTTGTTGTAGT